>JASIRB010000716.1:0-29260 GCA_030323885.1 Branchipolynoe longqiensis
ATGAAGTCACTGATGGCACATCTGTCGATGGCGCCACATGAGGCGGGTATGTGGGCCACATTGAAGATCTTAGTGCCGCAGGGGCAGCGCTGGAGGTTGGGGACATCAATCCAATGGCGATAGCCACTCCTGAAGTGGTTGGCGGCGACTTGGGTAGAAGCAGGAAGGCTGACTGGATGGGGGATGTTAGTTCTGACCAGGGTGTACCAGAGCCAGCTTATTGAATAAGGGTTCCATACTTGTTCCTTATGAGTGGCTCGTTCCCAGAGTTTGGTGGTTGCTCGAGAAGCACTGGTGGTCAGTTTGGTGATGGATGGAAGGATGGCTGTCTCCACGTCTGCTCGGTTGGCACCAGCTAGAGCGGCACAGTCAGCCTGGTCATTACCATAAAGTCCTATATGCGAGGCGACCCATAGCAGGACTGTGTTGAGGTGTGCCTGATGTCTGGTCAAGATTATAATCTGGATCACGGGCGGGCGATCTCTTTGATGGCATTCAGAGAGTCGGTAATGATGATGGCACTTGAGTTGTGGAGGTTTCCGAGGGCCAAGTGAATGGTGGCGAGCTCGGTATCGAGAGTGGAAGCAAACTCTGACACCCTGGTGGTGTTCTCTGTGTTGGATAAGGGGATGAAGATTCCGGCTCCAGCTCTACCTGATGTTGGGTTAAGGGAGCCATCGGTGTAGACAGTCTTTGCGAGAGGAAATTCCACCTGAGTTATGGCCTCGAGAGCCAGGGAGTGGAGTTCTGCGGTGGTTTAAGCTGCCTTGCCAGCAACTAGGTTGATGGTTCGGGTTTCCACTGGGGTGGAAACTCATGGTGGCTTGCGAGGGCTGAGGGCGGAGTCTGCAATGTGGAGTAGATGGGAGTCCTTGAAGGTGGTGATGGCGTCCTTGAGGCGGTAGGCAGGTTGGGGAAACACCTGAATTGACAGTCTGTTGGTACAATCGGGTCCGTTGATGTAATCTAGTATGTTAATTGGTAGGCTTTACTATAGGAAAATGTGTTATCACCTATATCCAGTGAACCTGTTTGATGGGGTAATATATATTGATATCACTAGAAAGAGACAAACCTGCTTCATCAATTAAGTGACTATCAGCTACGTTTGATGTTTTATTTAAGAGTAACTAAGGATTGAATTTACATTAAATGTGTGCTGTGTGTCTGTCACTGAACCCTTGGTCAGCCCTTGGTCAGTCCTGAGTGCATCCTCCCCTCCCCATCCCCACCCCCACCACCGCCTCTCCCCCAGGGGGCTACCATGGTTACTAATTAAGACAGGGTGTGGGTGACCTAAGTTAGCACAGATGAGGGGGTTGAAGAAGACACATGTAGGAAGTGATATTTTATTTAATTACAATATTTGTTAGGACAATTTGCTAGTGAATGATGGAGGCAGGGTGCACATGAATGCATACACATTTTTTTTTTTTTTTTTTTTTTTTTTTTTCATACTCATTTTTTTTTTTTTTTTTTTTTTTTTTTTTTTGAAGTTATATGAAATTTTTATTTATTCTTTTAGAATAACAATTTTGATAAGGCGCAATTTGTAGACTCATATGCTTAATGACGAGAAAATGTTGATATCCGAGAAATAACATTATAGAAATGACACCATATTTTTTTTTTTTAAATGAAACAGCTGGTGCATAACATTAAAGAAATGACACCATATTTTTTTAGATAGATATACTTTCTCTTTAAATTTGGCTCTCGTTAATTTTCTAGGAGACGTAATCGTGGGCGAGAAAAAATACCGGGATCGTAATAACATTATGATGAAATAGAAAAGAAATATGTTTTGACGTAATTTAAAATTATTACACCCCGCATCCTCGTACGGAACTGGACGACTCATCATGAGGGATCTGTCAGTCTGGGTTCAGGGCAAAACTACGAGGTTGCGGGTTGTGAGGTATAGAAGATTACTGGAGGGAGCCCAAACGAGTGATGGAAGATCTGCGTCTGCAATCAATGTGAGATTATATACGAGCGATGTACTCTGTCCGTAGGATTGCTTTTTAAATTAAATCAGGCCTAATGCCGCCGGGAGAAAATTGCTCCAATGGTGTAAATACGCTTACGCAGGTTCGCCCAGCGCCTAAATTTGTATATGGTTCATGTCCGCCCGTGTGGGCATATAATTCAAATATAACAAAACCTCACATCACTGATGACCGGTGGGCTCCGTATTACTGCATACTCCCTACCGGGTCTTACTAACGTGGGCACCGTGTACCTTGATTACACTCCCGACCGTAAAGTCTTAGGCGAGCACTGGAAGTTGTGGCGCTGCCCATGGAAAAGAACCACTTAGGCTCCGCATAATTAAGTGCTCCCGGTAGACGTGTCCAATTTGGGGCACCGCACCACAACCACCTCCCATTCAGGTGATGTACGAGTTTCTCCGTCCTTGTATTTGAATTCTAAATATGGACTAACTACCATTACAAATTAATTCAGCTGAACTGCGTGCCTTGTGCATAGCGCAGGCTGAGACCGTAGTCGTTAGGCTTTGTGCTGTAATGGGCGTGCGTAATCATGGATTAGCAATCCTATGGGAAGAGTGATTAACGTTGTTATTACAATTAATTCAGTGTCTACTGTAACGCGCGCAAAATGCGCACGCGCAAAATGCGCACGTTACTATGACCTGTTACAATACATTTTCCAACGATTCAAAACAAACTCCTTCCACATACGTTTTATATTTTATTGTTACATACTCATTATTGAATGCATAAATGCTGCCTGCTGACGGTCAACTAGTGTCCACTGTGATACGCGCAAAAAGCGCCTGTATGCACCCATCTACGTTAACTCGTCAACCGGCCCAAAATGGTTATTATTAAGTTACTACTACTTTATCATTAAGTTACTATGATGTTGTTGTGTTTTTTTTTATTTTTTATTCTTTATGTATCTTCTCTCGTTTTTTTTTTTATATGAATATTATGTTTTATATACCTTTGGGAATATATTTTCTACTACTTCTTTCTGGGATAAATATGTCACTGCGCGTATGTACAATATCGCGCTTGCAAAATATATACATATTTTTTTTGGTTTTATGTTTTTTACTGCGTTAAATAAGTCACTGCGCGTATGTACAATATCGCGCTCACAAAATACATACATTTTTTTTTAATTTTATGGTTTTTTTCTGGGATAAATACGTCACTACGCGTATGTACACTAACCTACCTAATTCCACCCTGGACCTGATGTAAATGGGTGAGGTGTTTGGAGGGTATACTTTATTATACAATGAACCAAGGATTTAATTTCGTGAGCAATTTGGAACATAAACTTCAACAATTTTTCAGGACGGGAATAATTTGGAATATAGGATTCATAATGAGAATTCCTCCTCCCCACCAGGCCCAGGGTTGTTTATATTTTTATGAATATTTTTACGAGTATATTATTATTTTTATTGTATTATTAATGATCCCAATTATAAATGGCCCTTTAATGAATAAATTTCCTACTACCTAGCTGTTACCCGCAGAGAGAATTTATTACTAGCTATATAATACAGTAGTTAAGGGAGTTGAATTATTATTATTTTTTTTTTTTTTAAATGGTATAGCTGATCCTTTTTTATCATTAAATATTAATATTTTCCTGCGAGGTATGAAAAATATGATATAGTTGTTTGATATTTATATTATTTAATTTTATTTAATGTTAAACTACCTTTTATTTTCCCGAAAACCCCGAATGAAAGTGTAACCCAAACGATACCCGGTGTGGTGTCCGGAGTGCAGATCCGCGAGGGGACGTATCCGAGGTCCATCGCCTAGGCCGCCTTGGTTGATGGGGCTGGGCGATGGCCCAGAACGCTCTGGTTGCTCCCCCGCGAAACGCGCGCACGACTTGGTGAAGCCGTGGCTCACGAACACATGTAATGTGGCGTAATATGCGTATGGAATAGAAAGACAGAGATTAGATTATGACAGTAGTGTTTGATTGACCAAGGATCAGACTATAATAACAAAAAAAAAATTTTTTAAAAGAAGAAACTGCTCCATATCCTGACACCCAATTTAGTGGCCCATTCGCTATTTAATTTTAAAGGGATATAGGGGACAGTATGACCCTATGTACAGGGACGTATATATTCAGAAATATACACGGGAATAATTTGCCAATATTGGCTATGTACAAAGAGGAATATATATAAATTTATATATATACGTGATAATAATTATTGTATAATATAATTCTATATACAAGGATGTATAATTATATATATATACAAGGAGGTATATGTACAATTATATATACATGTGGTAATAATTATTTTGGCCACTAGGAGCCTATGTACAATTTATATACATGATAATAACTGTATATACACGTTTTATAATAATCTATGTTTGGTTGATGGACTCATTTACAAACTTAGATTAAATACAAACGTGTAAAAGCACCATAAATGGGCGTTACGTGACTGGCGGGTCCAGTGTGACAGGAGGAAGGGGATCTTCCTCCTGGCCCGCCAGGGATGAGTAATTAGACGCGTAGTCTAACAAGATGTCCATGGGCTCACCTAGGCCCAAGTTGGCCGGGCTACCCATGCCACTTACCTCCGTGCCGGAGCATGCGTCGGAGAAGTCTCCTTCATCGGAGGAGACATCGATTGGAATGGCGCTGAGGACGGTCTGTCCGTCAGCCGGCACGATGGAGAATGGGGAGTCATCCAGATCCCCCTCCTCAGTGAGTCCCATCGCGGGTGATGGGACGGGCGGCAGCGCTATCTGAGTAGCAGCTTCCGGCGCGCATTTCGCGGCCGACCCTGACAGGTGGACCGAGGCCGCGATTTTGGCCAGCACAGTGTCTAGGCTGCGTGGCGTCATCCGTTTCTTGCCAGTCGTCTTGGGACTGGCTGCTGTAACTTCATCCCTGGATGGAGTCGCCAACGCTGGAGGCGCCGCAGGACTGGCTCTGGCGGACTTGCCCTTAGGCTGGCTGGTCTTCCCTTTGTGGGAAGGTTCCGTTGAGGGCACCCTTAGGCACGCCGGTGCCTTGGAGGCCACATACGCTCCCCTCGGAGTCTGCCGGTAGCTCCCTGGTTGCCACTTTGGCGCGGGAGGAGCTTTCGGGGAAGCCGAGGACTTCCCGGCGATCGTTGCCTGATCGCCAGCCGCTGTAACCTGGCCGCCAGGTGACAGGAGGACGCGAAGTCTCTCCTGTGGTATCTTGGATAGATCTAGCTTGGCCAGATCTCCATCCCACTTCAGAGCGGGTTCATTGAACGCGAATGAAAAACGCATGTTGTGTTCCTCCCATTCGCGTAGTTGGCGGTCCTTTTCCTCCAACATGAAGCGGTACCGCTGTTCCGCTTCCCTGGTCTTGGATTTCTCCTCCTCCAGTTTTTTCTGGAACTCCTCTTGGTGTTCCGACCAGATGGTCTCCGAGTAGGAGACCCGCGCCGCTTCCAGGCGGTTGAGCCAGTAAGTGCTCATTTGTTCGATGATGAACATGAACATATCCATCCCCTCGACGGACTCCTTAGAAGAGTCTAGATCGAGGGAATGCTGGACGGCAGGCGGTAGCCCAACGTACCGATCTAGCAGCCACTTCTTCGCCACTGGAGATAAATCCGGGGAGAAGGTTCCTGCAGCATGGGTGGAGGAGTGCCCCTGGGTAGGAGCAGATCCACTCAGCACCTCCGCTCGGCGCTTTAAATCGCGGCGGAGGGATTCCGAAACTGAACCAACTGTTGGGATGGTCGGGTCCAGTGCTTTCGCGCTTTTGCGCCTTGCCGGTTGAGCCTGGCTGGTAGAAGCCTTGGCTGCAGCTGTCGGTGGCGGTTTGGGTTGGAGAGCGGCCAGTCGCCGGCTCTCTGCCTCACGGAACTCGTCGAGGTCCTTGCCGTGCGCGATTTGCGCGGCAGTCTTGATAAGAGGAGGATCCTCCGCGATGCTCTCCTCTACTGCACGGGCATATGACACGCCCGGCTCGGTTTTCCCCGCGGTGAAGGTACGGGGAGCTGGTGGCTGTGGCTTACCTCGACCGTGTCGAGATCCGCGGCCTGCAGGACGCTCAGGACGGGAAATTCCGTCCAGTCGCTCTTGGGTGCTCCGACGAACACGGAAGAAGTGCGATTTGTCTATATCGCTAGCACCACCATATAAGCACACCGCTATGGCGTGCTCGGTCCTCGAAAGCCGCAGCGTTTCGTCGACGTACTGGCGACCCCTGACGACCTCATGATCAGGGTCGTAAGTGTACCGGCAGCGGCCCGACAAGGACGGATCCTTGGCCACCATTGCCAACTTACGAATTGTATTCTGCGGGCGCTTGTGTCCCGTCTTGGCGCAAATGCCGTAAGACAGCAAATGGCGCAACATAAGCCCTCTCCGATGGGTGGAGAAAGGCTTGCCCTTTTTACCAAAGGAGCAACCGGTTGAGTCGTGCTCGTCACACGACCATCTGGGAGCGGTGTACAAATGCTCTTCACAAATGTGTCGAGCTAGCACGTCCCAGCGCTTATATTTCCGCTCTGGCTTTGTCAAATTGACTGGCACGGCGGACCCACGATGCAGAAAGTATCTGCAGAAAGGACACTTGTCCTGTGGCCTGAAGGTGTGTCGAACAAACTTCAGGTGGGCAATGTCCTGTGGACGGTATTGCGAGCCCATCAGTCCATGATTGGTGAGGATGAGCTCGTTGAGTTTCTGTACGTAGGGTTCCAGGCCAGACTGGTCGTCGTCGACCCAGTCCTCTACGTCAGAATCGCCCCCATCGTCTGTGCAAAGAGGGGGAAGGCGCAATTTGCTCCTGCCCGTAGCCGTGGGTTTCTCCAGAAACATCGCTAGTCTACGTGCAGGGCGGGGCGGGTCAAAATATCGCCCATGCATGACGGCCTCTTGTAACATACCCAACTCGGCGGCACGTTTAATTGAGACCGGGCCAATACTTTGGCGGTTGTACATACAGTTAACGGTACGTGGGTACCGTGGAGGGATAGTAGCTGCAGGGATATCGCTATCCCAGTTCAACTCACCCGATTCGAGGCGATCCAGACGAGTCGCCATGGTCCCGAATTCTGGATCGTCGTGGACGTTGATTTGAGGTAGATCCTCCTCGTCCGATACGTATTCCACCACGGGCGCTGCCTTACGGGTGCGGGTGGATTTCGCTGGAGTAGAACCTCCTGCTGGCGAGATGGTATTCTTCAGCGCCTTACGTGTCCTTGACCGTTGTCGAGGAGAACGCCTAGGAGGCTCTGAAGATATAAGCCGCTGTAGGTTAGGCGACTTACCTGGAGATGAACGGGTATGTCCACCATCCATAACTGGATCCTTTGGGCGCCGGGGGGCGACCAAGGTGAAGCCGTCCTCAGTGTCCATTGGAGTCACCAGAGGGGCCGTCGTCTCACTATCAGCCCAGGATTGGGCCACTGGAGAACTACCAGATGAAACCACGGGTGGAACCGTGGCCTCCACATCTATCATCAAGGATAGATGATTAAGGGATCGCTGACTCGAAGTCAAGCGGTTCCAGTCTGCCACCGGCATCTGCTCGATCTCTCGAGTGTCAGTGTGCAGAACATGGCACATTAAGGGGTTTTCTCCGGGTCCCTCACCCGATCCTCCAACGGCGGAGGAAGCCGACGCCATGCCTGATCGCCTAGACGATCAGGGCTTCCAGTCGACTGAACTCCAAAGGTGTGTTTTTTTTCAAAGAATTTAAAACAGAATTTATCCGACCAAAACCTAAAACGCGCGCGAACGATCCCTCCCCACAAGGTGGCTAACCACCAGAGAGAGTGCCCAGTTTACTGCAAAGCAAACTGGCAAAATCGAACCACACGCTATAATTTGATAGGTAAACCAAAAGGGGGTCTTCGCTCGGTGGATGCCAAGTGAAGACTGATCCGACTATTGTTTTTCTCCCGTGTGGTGGCGCGCGAGCGCGTTCCTGGCAGTCTCAACCAATCAGAAGCCGGCAAACGCGCGCTGACCTAGTCCGACATTCTATTAGGTCACGGGTAACCATGCCGACCGAGCCGCTCGCGAATATACGCGTACACGTTTATGGTATACGTTCGCCTAACGCAGTAACTCATAGGCACGTAAAACTTTTCATTGTTTCATCAACCACAGATATATTTTATTCGTTCCACCACAGTGATATTTTGGAACTCACAAACATGAATTTTATAGCATACGCTATCTTCAAAAATGAAGTTTCAAAAGTAAACAAGGAGTTGTGACGTCACCCGCAACTTGTTACCGGCGTGTGCGCAGTGGGACTACGTCATGTCCGTGACGCGCGATTACTACGTCACCGTACATTCCACATTTACGTCACACAACTCTTCAAAAATGGCAGATCACAGAAGACGTGTTGCTATCATCTGCGATTCCCGGGGGGCGGGGATCCAGAGTATTCTCACCCGCCTCGCCGAAGAGTACGAGTGGCGGGTATGCGTCAACCCGGGGAAGGGATACCTTCTCGCTGTGCGGCAGTCTCTCCGCCAACTGCAGTAAGTGTGCCATTTGTTAATAACCCCAAGACACGTCTTCAAAATGGCCGCCTCCACGAGGTCAGCAACATACATGTGGAATCAGCTATGTATCCCAATAGGCGCAAAAACATGTTGCCCGTACTCAGTAATATAAACCCCTACACAGGCGCGCAAAATTAACTAGTTAATATCTCGTCCATCGAGATTCAAACTCCAAGTTTGGGCCTGCGCGCAAAACGCGCCCAAGTATAAGGGTTATGTAATACGGTAAGGTGGCCTGCGCGCAAAACGCGCACGATAATCAGGGTCATGTCCTATGTATCACGGTAAGGTAATGACTGAACGAACCCAACTCGCAGAAAACTGGCCTGACGTGCCACCGCAAAGTCCGCGTGTCACTGGCGATGTAATTTACTTAGGTGGATGGTATTCTTTTGTTTTATTAGATAGAGCTAATAATTATTTTATAAAATAACTCTATATACTTTCTTATTATATTTAGATCCTTCAATCCCGACTACGTGATCCTGGCTGCCGGGATTTGCAGCATTACCACCCGGGACCGCCGTACCCGTACCACCACTGCCCGACGGGACGGGTTACTGGGCCTGCTCGGTCCTCTGGCGGTGGAGCGGCAGGAGGCAGTAGCCCTACTCCGCACTGTATACACGGGCCGCATATCCTATGCCACCATCGCCGGGGTGAACCTGAGGGATACTAACAATCCTGCGAGGCGCCGCATGACAGCTAGGCAGTATGCCGATTACAGCCGCACTCACCCTCTCCACTCCCAACAGGTGAGCATGCACTTCTTCGAGGGGGAACCCTCGCGTATTCCACCTCCATAGGATCCCATCATGGTCATATCTAATGCCGTTCCTTTATTCCAGGGGATCGTCGAGAGGGTCATCCTTTTATACAACGACATCTTGAGGCGGCACAACATGGAGGACAGAGAGCCCACCGCTGACCTGGCCCTGCACATACACCCGGGGACGGACCTGCACCCTGTCCACCGGTATGACCGGTTAGTGGATGGGGTGCATGCCACGGGCTCCACCAAGAGGCGGTGGGCTAGAGCCTACATAGGCTGTACGCGGGAAGTTATTTGGTAGTTGTTTTTTTTTTTCTTTTTATTATTATATATTTTTTTTAGGTTCATTATATATACGTTGTATATTTTGGGCATTTATTTATTTAACCCTATGTCACCTCCACGTTTAATGTACTCCTGGCCCATATTTTGGCGGTTGTACATACAATTAACAGTACACGGTTACCGTGCAGGGACAGTAGCTGCACGGATATCGTTATCCCCTTTCTGCACCCCGGATTCTAGGCGATCCAGACGAGTCGCCATCATTCCGAATTCTGGATGAAGCCACCGGTGGGACCGTGGCTTGTACATCTATCATCAAGGATTTATGATGTAAGGATCGCTGACTCGAGGTCAAGCGGTTCCAGTCTGACACCGGCATCTGCTCGATCTCTCGAGTGTCGGTGTGCAGAACATGGCACATTCAAGGGTTATCTCCGGGTCCCTTTCCCGATCCGCCATATAATTTTTTTTTTTAATTTAATTTACTTTGATTTTATTATTTGTTTTAAGAATTTAACCGATGTTGACCAAAACGCGCACGAACGATCCCTCCCCACAAGGTGGCTAACCACCAGAAAGAGTGCCCAGATCACTAGAAAGCAAAATGGCAAAATCGAATGATACGCTAGAACAGAAGTATTAGAACCGAAAGAGTATAAAATAGAATGTTAACGGGATGTAAATATATGTAAATATTGTATATGCTGGATGTGCCAACTTACATACTTCACGCCTGCCTCCTGTAACATGCGCAATATTGTACAGTTACTTGAAATACTCTGTGTACAACGAGGTATATATATATATAATTTATATTTACATGTTATGTCTATAAACAGTTTACGGTACGTGATTATTAACTTGTAAATAAATGCTGTATATGAGTCTACTGGCCGGGTTTTGTATTTTTATCCCTCAGCTGTGTTTCAGGCTCACCCAGTAGAGATGTACGTTAGATTTACTTACCAGTTTAAGCGATATAGTTCCCGCCTCCAGAGTTCCCGCCTCCAGTAACGGGTCACCTAGAAAGGTTGTAGCAGCTGCCGCCTTTATCTTGTTTACGACCTAACGGTCGTTGGTATCGGGAGTCACAGCTCCTGCGTGGTAGAGGTCGACCGCGGGGTCGGTTCGGTGGAATGGGTAATTAATTTATGGTCGCCCTAATCGCGGCCGGTATACAATTTCAAACGGCCCATGCTTGACTTACGAGCCGCCGAGTCGGCCGTTTGAATTACAACCGTCGTGTCAGAGACGACTTTTATAATTTCCCAGGGACCATCCCAGTTAGGCGCAAGTTTAATATTAGCAGTAGGAGCATGATATCTAAGTACCAAATCCCCCACCACAAATCTAGGAAAGTCAGCATTTCCATATGAATTTTTATTCCTCCGAATGCTTTTCTCTGTATTATTGCGCACACGGCCGTACGCATTGTGGAAACAACACTCTAACCATCGAACGAAAGCCGGTGTGCACGAACTGTCGGAATGTTTATTTAGCACCCCAAATTGTAGATCACAGGGTAGGCGCAATTCTTCCCCAAACACCAGTGTATTTGGAGTTACTCCTGTGGAAGCGTGTACGGTACAATTATATGCGTGGGCCACATACTTGGCCTGCAAATCCCAGTCGCTTTGGTCTTCATTAACCATGCAAGCCAGGGCTGAAATTAAGGTCCTATTGAATCTTTCTACTAAGCCGTTTGATCGCGGACAGTGCGGGTTTTATAGCAGCCTATGAGTGTAAGCATAGCCTGGAATAATTCCGACTCAAACTCCCTACCCTGATCAGAGTGTAACGAAATGGGGGCCCCAAAAATGAGCACCCAGTTGTCTACCAAGGCTTGTGCTGTCACTACTGCCGTTTGATTAGGTAATGGATAGACTTGTACGTATTTAGTAAAATGGTCTTGAACCACCAACATTACTAAGTTTCCCCGGATAGTACACTTAAATCCTGAGACAAAGTCACAGGATAATCGTCCCCATCGTTGACCAATCATCTGTTGTTGTAACGGCATTTTAGCCATACCTAGCCCCGGTTTTATCAGAGCGCATCTTGGACAAGTTTTAACCCAATCGCGTACATTTGTGTTCATGCCAGGCCAGTAATATCGCGCGCGTAATTTGTCGAGAGTTCTTTCTCTCCCAAAGTGCGCGGCGGTTTTGTGGCTATGGCAGAACTCCAGTACCTCCTCCCTGAGGAGAAAAGGAATAACTATTTGTAGACGGGTAGTAAGGGAACTGCTGTCCAGTGCATTTCTGCACAATAATCCGTCTACCACGATTAATTGTCCCCACTGGTTAAGCAACTTGATGGTTTCCGCACTTTCCCTACTGGTGAGATCAGTGGATGGTCTCACGGTGTGCGCATTTAACAAGGTGACCACAGTTGAACAGGTTTCGTCACTGGCTTGGGCCTGACGCATTACGTCCTGCGTCCAGAATACAAAATTATGTTCAACTTCTGTATCCTGACTCAGAGATGCGACGACCGCATTATGCGTTCCACAGTCCTGACATTCTGGAATACCACAACGCCGGACTGGGATGCGGCTTAGTGCGTCGGCGTTTATATGCTGAGGGCCGGGCCGGTAAGTAATTTGCGTGTTGGTTAGGCCAAATTCTGACAACCAAGCTAACCACCGCCCTATCATTCCCTCTGCCTCTTTAAAATTTAATAACCATTTCAATGAGTGATGATCTGTACGAATCTGGAATTCAGAATCCCAGAAATAATGTCGCCATTTCTTAGTATAGACGACAATTGCCATTAACTCCCTTTTAGTGGTACAATATCGCCGTTGGCAGGCGCTTAACCGGTTGCTGGCGAACGTGATGGGTACCTCCACTCCATCTTGAATCTGACTTAATGCGCCTGCAATAGCAAACGCGCTGGCGTCAGTGTCCAAGATAAATTGCCCACTGGGCCGTGGGTACCCCAGCACCGGTGTTACCAGGAATAATCGTTTTAAATTCTCAAACGCCTCCTCCTGAGGCTCCCCCCAGGCAAAGGCTTGTGTGCTAACATTAGCCACGTCCTGTATGGGAGCGACTACGTTAGCGAAATGAGGGATGAAATCGCGATAATAAGACGCAAACCCCAGTAAACTTTTAGTCTCCTTGGGAGATTTAGGTGCAGGCCAATTGGTTACTGCCTCAATTTTCTTTGGATCAGCTTTGATGCCTTCCCCAGAAACAATACGACCCAAATATTCTGTCTCCCTACGGAATAAGTGACATTTGGACGGTTTTAGTTTTAACTGATATTTGCGCAGTCTCAGAAAAACCTCTCGTAAATTATCACGACACGTCGAAACAGTGTCGCCGAATATTATAATGTCGTCTAAATAGACTAAACAATGAGTAAATAGTAAACCATTCAACATTTCTGCCATCATCTTTTCAAAGGTAGCTGGAGCATTACAGAGACCAAAAGGCATTACCTTCCACTCATATAGGCCTATATGAGTCGTGAAATCCGTTTTCTCCTGGTCCTCCTGTCGCATGGCGACCTGATGGTATCCTGATTGAAGATCCAAAGTGCAGAACCACTTGTTGCCTCCCAAGCTATCCAGGCTTTCATCTATACGCGGTAAAGGGTACGCGTTTTTGCGCGTCATAGCATTTAACTTACGATAGTCGATACAAAATCGCCATGTACCGTCCTTCTTGGTGTCTAGATGAACTGGCGAACTGAAAGGGCTTGTGCTGTCCGTGATAATTCCCGCGGCCAGCATTTTTCCCACCTCATCTTCCAAGGCTTGTTTCTTGGAATCCATTAATCTGCGGTACGGTATCCTAAAAGGGGCGTTGTCGCCGATATCTATATGGTGTTGCACCACATCCGTCCACCCCAGTTTGGCATCTGGCTTAGCAAATATATCACCGAATTCAAAAAGAAACTCTGCAATTTTCCTTTTATCCTCTATTTTATCCACGTGAGTGGCCTCTGCCATGGATAATATAAAATCAGGGATCTGTGGCACACCAGTAAATTGCTTTCTGTCCACAGGGTAAGCCGGTTCAGGGGATCCACCAAATCCCTCTACACCTCTCTCCCTTTTTAATAAGTCGAACACCAGTGCGGCCGTGGGACTATTAATAGCACCATGCGATCTGGCCTCTGCTGCGTTGCCAATAATTTGACCCTGCAGCAAATGGACACAATCGTCGGTGGTGTTACATAGTGGTAAGGCCGCGCTGGCAGACCCATTAATTAAAGAAGGAGCCGCGGTTAGGCCTATGGGACCCAGCATTTCAGGGTCAGGCTCAATAAGACACTGCCCTTCCCCCTCTATATGCCGGGTTGTAATCAAAGCTGCTACCGTTTGATGAGCAGCTATAGTCACGTCTTCAGCCAGGTAAGCCAACCCACAATCTGTCCTGAGTTGACAATGCGTGACTAAATTAAATGGTTGTAGTACTTCAAAAAGCCCATTATGTGGAGACAGGCTGGCTTCATAAAATGACATCCAGTCGCTCCCTAGTATCCCATCTTCGGGTACATCAACAATTAATACTGGTGAGTAAAAGATTTGGTTAGCGATACCCAACGGAATATCAGTGCAACCAAATTGTGGAATCACTAGACCCGTCACACTAAGTGGTCTCACATCAGAAACCAGATTACGTGTAGTCAGCTTTAGGTTATCGAAGAATCTTTTTCCTATTACTGACATTGCTGCCCCCGTATCAACGAGGAAGAATCCTTTGGATCCTCTAATCTCGATTGGAATGTACCATCGTTTTCCATTAAGAGGGAAGATATTCATCGCGAACTGGTCTCGCTCCCCTGTATTATGTAAGTCCAGCCCAGTTTTCTTTAATATGTAGCTCATACATAAATCTGGTTCATTGCTACCTATGGTGAGTGAGCACAACGACCGCATACCCGCCAAGAAAACTTGGCGGACGCCAATAGCGGCACACGGCACATGTGTGGCATTATCCACTGAGGGACACCGGTCACCCAAGACCTGGTGTGATGAGGGTTGGGCACCACTGAGAACAGGTGGCCCGGGAAGGTTCCCCTCATGGAGCAAAGCTGACAACACTCCCGGCGTTGCAGCTGTGTTTAATTTAAATAATCAGCATCGGCTAAAAATTCAGGGCAGATGCCATCAATAGGCATGGCAGCGACATTTTTGCTCGGGGGCGCGTTACGCGCTCTAGCCGGCGGCAAAGGCTTACCATCACGCGCGTTTAGCGCGCCACTAGCCGCTAGTAGCTGGGCATAGATGTTAGGGTCATGACGAGTATTATCGCGCCCCTGCCGATCCCCTGCTACCATAGCTTGTTCGATCGAACGTGGTTTAGCAACGGTGCAACGGAATGCCATATGGCCGAATCCCCGACACCTGAAACATTCGGTATCCTCCGTGGCGCGTGCGCGTCCTGGAGCTGTTCTTGTAGACGATCCCGTGGATCGACCCTGTATATCAGGATTAAATGCTGGGCGCCTATCCACTCAGTTCTTTTTTTCAGACTGATTTGGCCTATTGTTGTAGGGTCGAGAGCGCTGACCATTGAATGCACTAATACCCACATTACCATCGTCGTATGGAGAATTATTCCCATACGCCAAGTCTTCAGAGGCGGAATCAATACTCGCCACTGTGCGTTTAGCCGGGGCCATACGGGCCTTGGCTGCATAATCACGTAACATTTGATAAATGTCCTCCATGGTATGTTTACCAGGAGACCATTGTTTAAAGATCATATCGCGTTCCTCCCGGTCACGTAGACCATTGATGAACACTGATACGGTTTTGCGCGCAATTAAATCGCGCGACATACCACAACCGAGGCCAGCTTTCCTGGCCTCAGACTCGAGCATCATCCCATAGTACACGGAATTTGATGAGTCTGAAGGACGCTGGAATCTCTTCTCAAAGAGCTCCCACTTGGACAAAGGATCCATCCCTTTAAACTGCCACGCTAGTGCTTCCACTAACTCATCTAAGGTGGAACATCTATCTTGCTCCCACCTGTCTACTGCTAGTTGGCCAGGGCCATCTTGTAATAAATGTAGCAGGCGCGTTAAAGCAGTGGTCTCGTTCCACCGATTAACTGACATGGCCTTACTGAATTTTTCCCACCATGACTCCCAATCTTGGTTGATACCGTCGAATGGGGAGACTTCCACAGCTCGAACCCTAGCCGGTTGATACTGCTCATGTACACTGATATTACGGTCACGTAGATATAGAGACCGATTTACAGCCGAGGCGCCAATACCTGGATTAATATTGGATGCCTCCATTACAGCCCTGCGAATAGCGGGGTTATTGTGGATCAGAGCTTGCTCTTCCACGGTAAAACCATGTGTCTCCAAGGAGGTGACACATGGGGTTTCCTGCCGGGCGCCAGCTGTTGGCAGCTGGCTAGCCTGGGTGGCAGCTGTAGGGGCAAGCCCTGTGGGCGCGATTTGCGTGCTAGCTTGCCGAGGGGACACGCCCCCTCCACGGGTATCGTGTGCTTGCCACTCAGCTAATGCTTTCCATTGTGCATGTAGCTCATTTTCGCGCGCAAGGAGTTTCCTTTCGCGCTCGTCTAGCTTGGCTAGCTGTTCACGGTGACCAGCATGCTGTGCTGCAGGGACCATATAAGATACATCCATTATGGGAGGTGGCAGCGACAGGGCTGGCAGCCGTTTTTTCTCTCGGGAGGAAAGAAAAGAGGCTGCCCTCCTCACGGGTGACCCTGAGCGCTTTTTGCGCCCCTTCAGTAACCCCGGGATTTTGCGCGTGCGCATTATGCGCGTGCGCTTCCAACGGGGTCGGTAATACCAACGCGGGTACAGCAAGCAAACTGGTCTTCCCAGCCGGAGCTGGGTCAACCTTTGCAGAGTGGGGGGATGCCCCATCAGGCCGGACTGGGTCCGCCGTAAATTGAAAGGGTGAGACCCCTGTACTACGGACACTGTCCGAGTCAACTGATACACCATCCAGGGACGGTGTTTCGCGCGCCTCCCCCTCCTCTGACACAGTCGCTGCTGAGCGCAAGCAACTGCGACGTGAGGGGGGAGGCCCTTCTCCCAATTCCTTTTTTCTCGCCAGCTCGTAGACTGTGTTACCTACGAGCTGCCGATCCCTCTATGTTTTATATATTCCCTCTTCCTCGAACTTTCTTTTGTTAGTTTTGTAGAGACCGTCCCAAACGTCTTTATCTAGTCTTTATTCAAATATTTATATATATATATAAATTTTAATATATATTTTTTTTTTTTTAGATATTTTGATATTTGAAAAGAAAAACCCTTTTATATAAAAAAAATACAAACCAGCCGAAAATTATGAAAGACCCCGAGGAAGATGAAAATAAACGATATCCTAGAATAAATGTGAGCAACTAAGGGAAACTGACTGAAAAAATACCCAGATAGCCCAGTCCGTCTACCCTAGTCTTGTTCCTGTTATTCTGAAAATATATACCCGTAATTTAGAATAGTTTAACAAAAAAACGGTTTATCCTTTAAGGTCTGAACAGTTCCCTAATAAGGGAACAGAACATGGTATAGTTATTATAGTGAAAACCAGAGCAAATAAAAGATTCCCGAAAATGTGGCACTCGCAGCACGCGAGGAAACTGACCAAACAGTCGAGCAGCCACTGGACTACTGACCTAATGCTCCAAATACGCCCTCTGACGTCATCTCCCTATCGCGACGTGCCACGTCGCTAGGATACCGTGTAACAAATCGAAACAAGCGGGCTAGCTCAACGCTACTGCCTCTGGCCTCAAATAATCTCACCTTCCGACCGATCCTAATATCGGCAAGGCCGCAGTAGCAAATTTCTAATACTCTAACTAAATATAATGCGCGTATTGCCTCATGCCGGGATAGCTAGTCCACGTCCCGTACGCCTCCTCCAGTCGGAGCGACATAAAGGTACACCATTATTGTGGATCTACGCTCCTCAGGCCACGATTCGCGTAGAGGTACCCACCGCGGACTCAAGGATTATACCCTCGCGGCGAAATATTTTTAAGGCTAGCCGCCAAACATAACAGGAGCACAATTTAGTCAGCACTAATATCCCGTACATTAATGTCTTCCCAGTACTCCCTAAATCGTCAGGAGGCGCCTTGCAGCGATAGCGCAGAGCCCGTACGTCACTGTCACATAACGAATGCGCTGTCACTATGACCACGCACCGTTTGTTTTCAAAATTTCAACTTCGCGTATAAAAGATGAATCAAAAGGTATTACACTCCTTACTAATCCTGGTCACGGCACCAGTTTAACCGTTCGGCTTTTCCGCCCCCGCCTAAGGCGAGCCTAACGTGTTAATGTAATTAATTGTTTCCATGTGAATTTCCTTGGCCCAGCCACCGTCGCCGTAGCCTTACCTCCCGCCTGCGAGTAGTCCGTCGTCGGTGTCCGTCCCGTACGAGAGGCGCCAGCCAGAGTATCGTCTAAATGCTAGATTTGCCATCGTGCGCATTTATCGGCCTAAAGTGTATTTATTAGGTTATTTCATCTACTGGCTGCCCCCTCCGTCCTTGGTATATATTATGAATGTTACTAACTGAATCCAAATATGCGCGGTCCAGCACGAGTTGCTGCCGCTGTCTCTACTATTTAGTTTACATTAGATGTCGTGGTTCTAGCCTAAAAGTAACACTACGTTAATTCTGTGAATGCGTCAGTTATTAGATGCCCGCAGATGGGTGTATTACTTGCAGAAGGCCGAATTAGGCTTAAGGCCTCTCAGTGTATAGAAAGCAATCAAATGTCAAGGTTCCATAGCGGTTAATCTACAATAAGACTGGAGGATAATAAAGAATGCAAGGAACGTCCTGATTCACCTTTACAAGAGCTCACGATTTATTCTTAACAAAAGACTAACATTGATACCAATATATATATAGTTTACTATGAGTATTTATCTCCCGTTCCCTCCCGTGTTGTTGGTTTACTTTAGTTTAGAATTTCGACCCGAAAAAGCCTAAATATCGGCGTAAAACGACGGAGCGTGTAGAAACACGTCCGCCGGGTCTGGCCCCGAATGCCCGACCTTCCATCGTTGCTTGGCTAGTCGCCAAGCAACGCTTTACCACCGGGAACCCTCGCGTGCACAAGTGTTAGCAATTTGCGCACGCGCAGATCGCGCGCGCGCAAATTGCTCAAGGCGAGTAGACACGCCCACTTCATATGTATATGTATGTATATGTATGTATATGTATGTATATGTATGTATATGTATGTATGTATATGTATGTATGCATTAAAGCATGCAGACCTCAATCCCATCATTCACCTCCAAATTGTCCTAACACATATTCTAATTAAATAAAATACCACTTCCAACAATGTGTGTTCTGTGCTAACCTTGGTCACTCACACCATGTCCAAATCAGTAACCATGGTTCCAAACGATCACACATACAATACAATTGTAATAATAAACAAGAAATCCCTACATGACCACCTCTCTAAATGGACCATTTAAAATCGGTCCCATATATATATCTATACATGTATGCATGTATAGGTGTATGCATATATGACATTTCATCCCCTCCCCATCACACACTCACTTGCTATCCAGACCACACAAAATCTCCAGATGTATTTTGACAGTTTAACAATACCACCATGATATGAGGTGCAATACATACAAATCCTTCTGTCTTAATGTCAATTCAGTCCTTAATTACTCTTAAATGAAACACCAAATGTGGCTGATAGTCATTTAATCGGTGCATCATGTTTGATGATAAATAGATACAATACTTCTTCTGTATGCAGAGGACCAGACCGGATTGCCGAATGAGTTAGAGCGTCTGTCTCCCGTGCTGGTAGATCGTGGGGTCGTGGGTTCGAGTCCCGGTCGAGTCAAACCAATGACTTTACGATTTATACTTGTCACTTCCTAGCCAGGTGCTCGGCATTATTAGGATAGGGCAAGGACTGGTGTGCTCAGTGTCAGGATAATGTGACTGAGTGGGATACCAGGTCATGGTGCCGGCGGCCTGGTTTCCCAGTGGGACAGCACTATAAAGTCGCCATGAGTGCGCACTGTCACAAGTCGGTACCCGTCCTGATATGACCTTAGATGTTGCTATGACGTAAAACAACAACAAACAACAACTGTATGCAGAGACACATTCTATGGTCCCCCCTACCCCTTACCCCCCACCCTCGCCAACAACCACCCCATTTTCTACCCTCCCCAGCACCCACCCCCCACCTCCTGCGCTCTCCCGATACTGGTCAGCACGTGCTAAGATGAAATCAGGTTCATCCAGCTGGGTCTGTGCATGTGCGTGTGCGTGTGCATGTGTGTGGGGGTGGGGTGGGGGTAGAGTAGGAGCAGGAGGGAACTCATATGGGGGTGACTCAAGCAGCTCATTCACACTGACACTCACCATCTCACAACCCAAGCAACTCTTTTATTAAACGCACAGTATCTACTGTACCAATACTGAATCAGCCCCATAGTCATTTATTTAACACAGAGTGCAAGATTAAAACGGCATCACATCGGACAACATCAGTTATAATCAACACAACAGCCTAACTCCTAAACATCTTCGAGCAAAGCCGTGGGGGGCCTGAAATAAAAATGGTAACATGTAGATGAAAATTTGTAGAATGGATTTTTTCCCAATGGATCATATATCAATGGAAAGAGCTTGAATGGAACTTTGTCATGTACCATTTTGACCCATTTGTTCTAGAGTAAAACTGCTCATAGCTGTGACCCAAAATCCAAATGTTGTACTTCAAACTCTCATACCAACCCAGTGGTTGCCATATCATTCCGGCCAGTAACCGAGATTTACACTGGAGCGAAAGTTGGGTAAACACTGCGATGCGCACATGCTACATACAATAAGGTTAATGGTCATCAAACCATATACAATTTAGTCCTTGGATTTTTAATAAAACCCAATAACATTCTGATAGAATTGAGAAGACATGAAATGTTGTATCCTATGTCAAATTATTGTCAAATAATATATCGGAGTGGCTATAGTCACGGTATCCTGTTTCTAGCACTAGATTCTACAGTCACAGTTCCTCTAAGCCAATCAGATTAGTGGTCAGGTTCAGCAGGTGTCAAGTGTCATTGACAATGTCCGCTAATAGACTACATCACGGTTCCAGCGGCGCGGTGCATTGTGGGATGCATCAGAGCAACCCCCCCCCCCCCCGCCCCCAAAAGCACATGGCACATGCTAATACACTAGTACGACTGTTGAAATATCATTGGTACGGTAATGTTTATGTCAATAACAAGATTTCAACACAATAATAATCTGTCAGTTAATGTCTGCAAACGAAGGTGGTCCCGTTTGACAGGCCCCAACTTACAAAATAAGGATATACATAGGCCCTACGGCTCACACATGCATAACCCCGGCCGCAAGAGCTTCCACATTGCATACTATCACATACTGGAGGTCGGGAGGTCACGAGTTTGGTTCCTGGTCGAGTGAAACCTGCCCCCTGACCACAGCTTAGTTACTCTGGGTTACCCCCCCCTCCCCACAGCCACACCCCCCACCCCAATCCCCCCCCCCCACACACACACAGCAGGAAGAAACGTCAGAGGGTATGTGTGTATGTGGGGGTGGGGGAGTGCTAGCATATGCTGAACGGTATAGCGCAGGAAGTGGGGGAGGTGGTGGGGAGGGTAGAACATTTATCCTGGATGTAAAGGTCGATACTTCTTCTGTATGCAGACACACAAATTATGGTACCCCCCCTACCCCTTACCCCCCCCTCGCCACCAACCAACCCATTTTTTCTACCCTTCCCACCACCCACCCCCCACTTTCTGCGCTCTGCCTATACCAGTCAGGATGTGCTAAGATGAAATCAGGTTCATCCAGCTGGGTCCGTGCCTGTGTCTGTGTGTCTGTGTGTCTGTGTGTGTGTGTGTGGGTAGGGCCAATGCACCATGGCAGAGCACCCGGTGTGTGATGGCCACCCCTGACACACAACCAGTAGAAATGTGTACAGGGTGAGGCATGGGTGTGATTAGGGGTATGTGTGTAGGGGGGGGGGGAGATGCTGGTGTTGATGTCAGTGTTCCCACCAACCACACCCTCTCTTAATTAGTAACCATGGTAGCCCCCTCCCACCCTTGTCTGCAAGCAGAGGAGGAGGGGGGGGGGGGCTCTCTGTTGCTCACACAAGCACTAAGTGTGTGTGTGGGGGGGGGGCAAAGACCCTATAAATCGTTCTATTTTAATGTAATTTCAATCCTTAATTACTCTTACATGAAACACCAAATGTGGCTGATATTTATTTAAGGAGTAGAGCAGATTTGGCTCTTTCTATTAATATAAATAGTGATCACCCCATCATACAGGTTCACTTGATATAGCCAACAACACATTTCTCTATTGTAAAGCCTACCAATTAACATACTAGATTACATCAACGGACCCGATTGTACCAACGGACTCTCAATTCAGGTGTTTCACCAACCTGGTAGGAGATGTGAGGTTGACCGCGGGTCCCATCTTGGAGGTATACCGCAGCTATACGGATTGTTGGTGAAAGGCCTGAGGAAAGGGTTCTTGTGAGTTGTTTGCCTCGGAGGTGGAGGGGAGGGAAGCCAGATTCAAGGAGGAGGATCTCGATCCTGGTGGTGCTGGGAACACGGAGGACAATCCTGGCAGCCCGGTGTTGGATGTTCTCAAGTTTCTGGAACTCGTTCAGAAATATCTTATTTTTAGGTAGTCGAGTTTGGGGGTTGTCAAGCCCGAGGGCTGTGAGAGCAAGTGTGGGTGCGGCATAGTCGAAGAGGGAGCGGACTGCCTGGTGGTAGAAGAGTGCGAGTACATTCTCCGGGGCGTCCCAGGAGAAGCCGGAGATCCTCTTCATGAGGAGGAGTCTGTTGGTCATTCTGGTGGCCAAGTAGCGGCAGAGGGCTCTCATGTTCAGGGCTCGGTCTAGACGGATACCTAGGTAGTCGAAGGTGGAGACCTATTCGATAGGGGGTCCATCTAGGTAGAGGGGGTGAAGTGGTTGACCTCTGAACATGTGCATGATCTTGGTGATTTTTAGTCCAAGGTCCCGGCAGGCGTTTCCTACCAGGTGGAGCACCTGCTCAGCGAGATCCTGTGCGTTGATCGCGTGGGAGCAGGTGATGGCGATGTCATCTGCGTAGCAGACTATGGTTGTGTCTGTGATCTCTCGGGTGGCTAAGCCTCCTCACGAGAGATGCCATCACTGCATTGAAGAGGAGGGGGCTGAGCACTGCACCCTGGGGGACGCCATTTTTTAGCTGGAGGTAGGGAGAAGAGGTGCCTTGGACACATACTCTGGCTCACCTGTTCTGGAGGTGATTTCGGAGATACGCAAGAGGCCGGCCAGCGATGCCAAGATCAGCCATTGATGTCAGTACAACGTTGTGGTCGATAAGCTCAAAGGCTTACTCGAGGTCAAGGAAGATGGTTGCTGTTTCGTGTCCATTACCGAGGCTATAGGAAATACTCTCAATAAGGGTGGCGATGGTGTGCTGGGTGCCTCGTCCTCCTCGGTAGCCCATGACCTCCTCTGGTAGGCCAGTGGTGGGGTCTTCTGTGACCATCTGGAGACGGTCAAGGACAATTCTTTCGCTAACCTTCCCGAGGGATTGGAGAAGGGAGATGGGTCTGACTTCACCCAGGGTTTTCTTGGGGATGGGGTTGATATCAGCATCCTTCCAAGATTGAGGTATGTCCACATTGTAGAAGATATTGTCGAGGAGGGGGAGGAGAATTTCGCTGTTAGTGGCAGATAACTTTGTCCATGCAGTGTTAGGGACTCCGTCAGCTCCCGGGGTTGTCTTCTTTGAGGTGGTGCCTGGGGCACGGTGAAGCTCAGCCCTGGTCAGGTGTGTGTCAAGATTATGGGTGGAAGTTGTGGCTATTGATATGTCTATGATGTCGTCTCTCCAGGTTGAGTTCCTGGTGAGCGCTTGTTGGTGGGCATAAGGGAGGTTGATGGCAGGGTCTGTTCTGTCCGTGAACATTTTGTCGTGTTCTGCTGCAATTTGGCCAGGGTGTGGGTAGAATGGGGGGTGGTGAGTCTCCCATGGATGCTGTTCAGTTTGCACCAGAGTTGGCTGGAGGTGGTGTGAGAGTTTATTTTGGCACACCAGAGTTTCCACTTCCTGTCCGATTCGGCAAGCTTGACATCTTTGGGCCAACCGGTGGCTATTTTAACGAGATTCTCAGCAGTTATTCCAGCTAGCCTGTTTGGCTGCCGTGAGTTGGTTCAGTGCTAATCCTATAAGGTTATATGACTGGCGTGTGAAGGGATGGAGGTGGTGTAGTCAGTGTCAACTCACCTGCCAGATTACCACAGCCAAACCCAATGACTTTGTGAGTGAACTCAGGTAAGTCACTATGGATATTCTATGGTATATTAATGGCACACTGTAGAGCTACTGTCATTCATTTCCCACCGGCTTCATCGCGGAGGATCAATAGTTTCAGCCAGCTCCGCCTATTACCAGAGAACTTATTATGTCTTATCTACCACAACAGTAAGTAATCACAATATCGTTTAGTAACCATATGGGTTGTTTCATGGTATATGGTGCCAAAGTGTGACATGAGGGTCAACAATGACTATTGTGTATTTTCCTATTTTTTTCACTGAGTAACCAACTCTTGTCCATATATATCCTGGTAATGTGAAGGAAAAGATAGTTGAGGTTACCATTTTGTCAAAAAACTAATTAAGTAGCCATCCCAAAGTGTGGACATATTAATCACCAAGTGTGGATTTATTAATCAAATCAATTATTTATCAAATTTATTGTATGAAACAATGAATGTTTACATTGTGCTCCCCTAAGTATAGCAATGCACTGTAAAGAAATCTGCACAGGATGCTTATTTGTTTCCCAATTTGGAGTTGTGGATGTAAAACAATAGAACGGGAAACCAAAAATAATATGGAACTTCAACTTCAATGTTTTGTTCATGAAGCTTTGTAGAAAAACTATATTACTAGCCACGCTACTAGAAACTATCCTTATACATGGGATAATAGCAACTGTTTTTTTATTGAAGCTATGGTATACCCAGGCTAACATATTTCCTAATTTAACAAGCATGAGACAAGCAGGGGACACAACAGTTATGTCCAGAACCAGTTTAATCACCCTGGATTATTAAATATAAAAAAAAGAAATGCATGCAAAATTAATATTTATTTCAAGTAAGAGTCTTCTTTTATTATTTCCATTGACTAACAGGTAATATTGTATGACAAATAAGGGTCTAGTATGCTGTAGAAAAGTCCAAATTCTCCATGTCACAAATTCATGCCTTTATTTTCATACATATGGTGAACACTTAATAGTAGTGTAAGTTTGATCACACATTTTGTTGGCTGTTCAAAACATAAAATCAGATAATTTGTAATTGTCCTACACAGTCATTATCACAATCTCACCATTCTTATTTCACCAATGAACAAGGAATCCAAAATGGAAGCATCACTCTGGAAAAAAAAGGTGGCTTTTATAGAAGATGTTGCAGCCCGCGTCGTACCAGGAATATACGGTGGAAAACCATCATCAGTAAGGCTCATGAGCTTTCTGTGATGTATGGTGGGGTGTGCTTCATTATATTTGATGATACCAATGGGAAGCGATGGGTATATAGCAGTAACAATGACTTGTGGCATACCTACACCAGAACGGGTGAGATTTAAATAGAATCATTTCATATTGAGAATTAAACTAACTATCTGAAATATGTTGGCAGTAAATTATGCGTAATGCTTTGGCATTGCGGGTAATCAGGATCACGAAGACAGTACAAGGCGTGCCAGTAGCCAGGACGTCTTTGGCGCCGACTAGCGGATTTCGTCAGAACTACGTATTTAACTCAGTCGCCGACTAGCAGTGTCTTTTCTTAGCCTCGCCACCGTGGATCTCAGGTTCTGATGACGTAGCAGGCAGTGTGCTTAAACTGTCGACGCGGTGCTTTGTGGGTACAACTTAGCTATATAAGGCGAGGCAGCAGTGGGTTTCTGTCATTACGACCGGAGGAGCCAGGAGACTTTGACCAGACTTTAAAATTGGCCTCCCACCCACCCCACGCATGACATTTAGTAGGGCCATAGCATCTCTAGCCTCATTTATAAGCACTTGTGAGCTGACATTGTGTAACCAGACGTTTCAACCTTACCTTGATTAAAGTTACCATAATTATACTTGCTGTCTTCGTGTTTTCCTGATTACTGAATGTTTGTATGATATATTGTTCACAAGTTGAGTATAAGAACCTACATATGGAGCAACTATTAGATAACTTACAAAAGCTGGCTTACCGGCACCTACTCTGCCCCTTCCCACTACAGGCCAGTTCAGAAAGATGACATGCTGTCTACATTTACTGGATTCAACACTAGCGCATGCGTGTTGACTATTACATCACTTGCTTAGCCTTTTGGGTCAGGGTTCTAGTGTTTGAGACAACAGAGACCGTTAGGGTAAGAAACTTAGTTTAGTGAATCAATTACAATATTCTATTAATAGCTATTTTTATCCATCACTTTGAGAATTTGAAGAATTCTTGCTTCTCATCAGTTCTTTCTCCAAATGTTCTATACACCGATAGGTTAAATTTATACACTTATGCTTCTGGCATCTTTGGAATGCAGTTCACTAATAATAAATATTAATATGAGATGCCATATTTCAGAGCATTGAAATATTTATTCATGAAATGGTATAATAATTGCAGGACTAACAGCCAAGGCTAAATAGTAGAGATGCAACAATGATGGTCGAGGTGCTACTTCCTCCATTAACACTGATCTACCACGGGAATCCCAGCCAGCTTCCACCCAGCCCCAGCATGTATTTCCTGCCCATCAGAATCAGTGCAGCAATGATCATGTTCACACTGAACATATAGCTGTCTCCAGTCCCAATCCCCTCCCAGTAATCATACCACTGACCACCCCATCTTCACCCATCCCAACACAGGTATCGCAGCCCCTACACTCAACCCCTACAACTGCATGCACACACACACACTAACACAACACAGCCACATTAGCATAACCCACCGAACTCCACCCTTGCCTTTTTAGCACCAAACAATTTCACACCACAGCATCCCATGTCAGGACAATCAAGAGATCTTGGTCTCTCAACCATTCTGAGACATCATGACTCTGACATTGAAGACCAGGATTTTCTTGATCCCTATGTGTTCTGTGATGATGAGGTCCTGAAAACCCCACTGTCTGAGAGAAATACAATTAAAGCCCTCCCTGCTCTCAACACACACCCAATTCGGACCAACCTGGATGTCAATAAATGTTATAAGTCCCGCCCCAAGAAACCATGTCTGCAGGCAAACCCATCACCCAAGCTTGCACGTCAAACTAACAGCAGGGATAGAAGAGGGATAGCCAGATTGCCAGGAAAGACTGCAATGGCTGCCATTCTGGCAGCTATGCACTAGACCCCTGCACATTAAGGTAAGCCCAAATTAACTGAAGCAATTGTACTGTACAAAAGCATAGGCCATCTATATAAACTATTCATTTAAAATACATATTTTTACATGGATCTGTGTGGTATCTACTGTTCCTCAACAAGTGTCTCAACATCGATTCCCAAGGTACTTATATATTCCTCCAACAGCTCATAAAATTCTACAAGATCTTTCTTTCGTCGATTCATAGCCAGCACTTCCTCTTGCAAGGCTACCTGGAAGTTGTGACGCATCCCTCCCTCTCCAATTGTAGCTATTTTCTTTAAGATCTGTCCTTTCACTACTGCAATTGTCTGTTTCCCAATAGAGTGATATGAAACCTGTTCATCTTCAGTTACAAATAGTGGTGCCTCCTTAAAAGGCACTGTTGAATTTGTGGGTTGTTGTTGGTGTTTGATGAAGCAATCTATGTAGATGTCTCGTTTCTTCTGTGCTGTCATCATGAAACAGTTTAAGTCAGTATCTAGAGGCTCACCTGTGAGTGTTGTGAGTGTACCTTCTTGTGGGTGTAGGAGATAATTACTTGACCTTATTTTTGCACGAAATGCAAGCACCTGTGCACTGATTGAGGATTCAGTTGGCTTTATTCTGTGCGCATTCTTATCATTCAAGCCCATTGAAGCTAGTGTTGAGGTACGCAAGGCCCAATGGTCTTGTAATTTGCGCATACCTGTAGCCCGTTTTTGTCCTGGGGAACGCCAGGACTCCAGTGCTGAATGCCACAATTGACTTCCTCTAGCTTGAAGTCTGCACCTTCGCCTGTATATGGTATGCCACTGGGGTTTATGCTTTTTGTCTTTTCTATGAATGACTTAATGCTGTGTGGCATGCATTCAGATACAATGCTGTCATAGACTTCCAACTGACTGTAATGTGCGACGACCGGCAGCTGTGGTTGTATAGGCAGGTTAAATAGGAAATCACTACAGGCAGAAGGAAGGCAAGAGATAGAGTGTGCAGAAGGAACCAGAAGGAGCTTGCTTAGTTTATTATATATATATATCTCTTAGAATCCAAGATGGCAGTGGTCACATGGGTTGATCCACCAATCAGAGTTCAATCTGTTGTATCCAAGGCCTTGCTATGCTGGCTACAGTGCCTTGTAGTGGCCAATGATCCATAAATAACACCACGGGGGGAGGGGGTATGTGAGGTGACTCCTCCAAAGACTATTCTAAGAAGTGACACTCCTCCATAGACTATTTTACTATACAATTTCTATACCTAATGAGTAATAGTTTACCAATTCCACATATCCCTCATATGCCTTTGGATTTTATATATCACCATTTACCATTATATAGACAAGTTGCAATTTATTATAGTAGTTTCACATATATCCTCATGCCATTAGATCGGAAAATTTTACATGACGATACATCGGATGTGATCGAGCATCAATCATATTTTGGGCTGCTAGACACGATCCACCACAAGGGACTGCGCATGGCCCTTGGGGCCTTCCGCACCTCACCAGTTCAGAGCCTTAATGTCGAAGCCAATGAACCATCACTTAACAACAGGAGAATCAAACTGGCCATGCAATATGTAGTCATTTGGACAGGTTGGAGGATGCCAAAGTCCCAGAACATCCCCCGTGGTCATTGAGAAAGCCATCGGTTATCCTCAGACTCACGGAACTGAGGAAGTTTGGGACACATCCACTCGAGTACCAAGGACTGCATGCAGAGATTCAAGGCCAGTTTGCATATACACTGATGGTTCGAAAGACCAAAGCCGAGTAGCTGCTGATGGGAAACATTTGGTGTATGTTTACCCGATCAGAGCTCAATTTTCACTGCAGAAGCCTGAGCACTCCTTCTCGCATTGGAGTGTATCAAGGTATCCAACCACACTAACTATGTTATATACAGTGATTCGTTCTCTTGCCTCCTGGCTGTTGCTGGACGGAAAACGAATCACCCTCTTCTAGCAACGGTCATTTATAAAATGAACCAACTGACAACGGATGGGGATGATATCCACCTGTGCTGGGTACCTGGCCATGCCGGCATACAAGGAAATGAACGAGCTGATCGGGCTGCGAAGAAGGCACTGGACTGTGATCTTGAACCGTGTCTGATCCCTCACTCTGATCTGAAACCACTAATAGCGACCCACATAAAATCCAAATGGCAACATAAGTGGGATGAAAACATTGATGCGCGAAAAGGAAGAAAGCAAGGCGGGGCTGGAAGAAGGCGT
>JASIRB010001769.1:0-48944 GCA_030323885.1 Branchipolynoe longqiensis
GGAATGGAAGAGGAGGGAATGGAAGAGGGGGAATGAAAGAGGGGGAATGAAAGAGGGGGAATGAAAGAGGGAGGGAATGAAAGAAGAGGGGGGAATGAAAGAGGGGGAATGAAAGAGGGGGAATGAAAGAGGGGGAATGAAAGAGAGGAGATTGGAAGAGGGGGGAATGGAAGAGAAGAGGGGGAATGAAAGAGGGGGAATGGAAGAGGAGGAATGAAAGAGGGGGAATGAAAGAGGGGGAATGAGAGAGGAGATTGGAAGAGGGGGAATGGAAGAGGAGGGAATGAAAGAGGGCAAAGTCGGGCAAAGTCGGGCAAAGTTGGGCAAAGTCAGGCAAAGTCGGGCAAATTCGGTCAAAAGCCACGCGTCACCACGCGTCAAGCGTAAATAATCGCTCCAAAAGCGATCCGTGACGCACGCGCGACAAACGCACGCGCCAGTGTGTTCGGGTTCTCTTTATTACATACGTTTTGATTTTTTACGCACGCGCGACGCTTGACGCACGCGCGAGATACGCGTCCAGTGTGTTCGCAGCTTTACGCGGTTTGGGAGACATATTCGCATGATTCGATGGTTTTGAGATCATGTCGTATTTTTGTAGATGATTGATCGTTATCGTGTACTCTACTTTAATTTGAAGTTACCTTTACTTCCATGGGTTTAATTTAGGCGATGTCTGAAGTGAGAAAGCATGCACACTTAATTTTGGTGTGTACACTAAAACACAGGACATAGGCTTTGCTAACCCAATTGTGTGAGTAACATCATCACCCCCACCATCATCATCATCATCATCATCATCATCATAATCATCCATCCCATAACCACGAGGGTCGTTGGGACATCACATCTGACTTTGCAACCAATTTTCGTCATTTTCCCCTAGCATATAGTACTACTACAAGAGCACCGCACTCTTATATGTATATACAGTAAAATATGTATATGTATATACAGTTAAACCAAGCTCGGTTAAAGCTGCATAGTCCGATGAAATATCAAATTTTCAAAACCAAACCAATTGTCTAGATTTGATTTTACATATCTAACTTAGATACTGATGCATTTATTAAGCATTTGTTTCTGCGTAGAAGGCAATACTGAGTCAATTTAACAGAACTTGTTACTGCAGAAGTTTATGGTGTCAAAGTTTTGCCAAGCTTGCCAAAACTAATTTTCCATGTTTGCACTCAAAATATCTAAAATGTGTACCATTTAAAATAAAAGTAACTTTGAACTAATGTAAAGTAGATACTAGTGATCGATCTAATATATTTATCTCAGAAAAAATACAGAAATTCAAAAATCATCGGACTTTAAACCAAACGATTGGTTAATCCAAACTTTTTTCGGCGGCCCGGCAAAATACTACCATTTATCATATAAAACACGTTGGTTAAAGAAAACAACATTGTAGGGCCCCAGGTCACTTCCGGTACAGTTAAACCAAACTTTCATGTGGTTATAAGGTTATCTGTAACTTTTTTATGTGATAAATGGTAGTATTTTGCCGGGCCACCGGAACAAGTGTTGATTAACCGATCGCTTAGTTTAACCAAGCTTGGTTTACCGGGGTTATACTGTATATATACATAAAAACAATAATCAAAGTGTCCACATACATTGCATATTACATTCATAATGCACCCACGATTTTGCCAAAGCCAAGTCAAAGTCAAAGTCAAAGCTTGGTTAAACCAATGATCGGTTAATCCAAACAAATTCCTAGGGTCCCGTCAAGTTTGGTTTAACGGAGTTATACTGCATATGTAATTATATATATATACATATATATATTTATACACACTTATATATGTGTGTGTATCCCAACCCCTCCCTGTCACATTCCAACGCCTATATATATATGATAAGTACACCAATATTTAAGTTGAAAATGAAGGATCAAACTTAGGTGAATATTTTGGCTTTAAATATTTAATGCTTTCGGCAGATTATACAAATGGGAGCGAGGGAGTGACTGCTATCGATATAACCACGCACAGATTGGGTATCAACGAGGCCCAGAGGGGGAGAAAACTACAAATAAACACCGCGCTACTTGTGCACTGGGGGATGGAGGCGGGGTGGGATGGGATGGGGGGGGGGGCAGACGGGAACTCACACACTGCTCGCGAGCAACACTCGAGCAACACTCGAGCAACACTGCTGCAACACAGCAGGTATCAGAGTTTCATTTCCCACCAGTTGAAATTCCCAAATGTTGCTTCTGCGCATGCGTGGATTCGAGTGACGAATGCAAACTGCAGAGTGTCAGAGTTTCATTTCCCACCAGTTGAAGTTCCTAAATTCCCGATTCGGCGGCGATTTGTTTACTTTACATTCATCGATTCGACAATATGAATAATTCCACCAATGCGGCGGCAGCGTTAATAACGGTTCGATTTTAGGGTTAATTTGATTAAATTTCACTTATTGCATGTGTAAATCTGTCTGGATATCGACGTCGATGCGGCGGCGGCTATTTGTTTACTTTACATTCGTCGATTTGACAATATGAATGAGGCCGCCAATGCGGAGGCAGCGTTTATATTGGTTCGAATTTAGGGTTAATTTTATCAAATTTCACTTATTGAGTATGTAATTCTGTTAAATATGATAGCATTGAATAAATTTGGGCTCCATCCTGAAGGGGGGGGGTCTTTTACATTCTTTTAATAGCTTAGGTTGGGATTTGAAACTGGTTCATTTTTTACGCATGCGCAGACGACGCTGTTGGATTCTGACGCATGCGCAGAAGCGATATTTGGGAATTTCAACTGGTGGGAAATGAAACTCTGACACCGGGCTCGTGCATCAAGTCAACACCTGCACGATGTTCCATACACGGCCCGCCGGCCGCCACACTCCAGCCGTTCCCGCCAAAATTTACCCGACGCTGATTTCCGGCCATCTTTTTGGTCTAATTGTCGTCTGCTCGGAGCTGAGTCGCCGTCTGATCCCCCCATCCAAAAAAAAGAATCAAATCGTAGGTTCTTACTAAGCACGGATTGGTCGCATGGTATGGATAATATGATGGACACTACATGTCGTCTGCTACTAGCAAACGACATTTAATGTGCGGTGCTATTGCCTTATTGGTGGTGGAGGTTTTGTAAGTCCCCTTTTCTTCTTCGAATACCTATATATTCACCGGCACATTTTCACTTAAATCGCCAGAGTACATATCCTCATTTCTAAGTTCTAGTTGAGTGAGGGTTATGTAAGCGCCAAATTTCAGTTCAATCGTGTCTCCCATTTACATTCTTCATGCCGCTATCACTTTACTCATGGCGCCACCAGTGTCTATTTTTGTCACTATAGATATCTGGCTGCCTAGCACTGATAATGCTGGAATATTACATAAGATTGATTGATGGTTGATTAACGCCATGTTGGCATCACTGCAGCATTACATACAATTTGAATCTTTGTATATATATATCTACATATGAGACTGTCTCAAAAGGTGATAAGCAATATGGGACAAAACTTTGTCCATAGTAACGATCAACACACTATCTACTTATGCATCTGCTCAGGATAAACTGATTTGTTTTTTACATGTTGTTTCATAATCCCAATAGAATACATAATGATTTGAAGCAAATGTCCTTGTGTTTTCAGTGTAACCATTTCTGTGCTGTTTTGTGTCAATCATTACTATGGACAAAAAAACGAAGAGCGAGCACCTTTTGAGACAGGCTGATATATATATATATATATATATATATATATATTTTACCTCGGTATACAGCCTCAGGCTAGCCTCAGGCTAGGGAGAAGGAAGCACATCCGGGTCCAGCAATTAGCATAAACAACTCACAACTGGATTACGTTCCTTGAGTTGCTCCGGCAAATTTAATCTACAAACAAGCTAATACGCAGTAAGTATGTTATTAACTGTGGTTAGCTTATTTATGATGCATGACAGCATCAACTTGGAAAGTTCAGAACCTTCATATGTCCTTTTATGGACTAGATTAAGGTTTTTAAAAAACCAGGATAGAATGCTCTAGAATCCTTTGTCTAACGAACAAAACCGATACCTAGCGGTTCTATCAACACCCATGTGATATGGGTAGAGATGTGGGCTCTGCCTCATCTCCTGTGGAGATTCTCTCGGACTCTAATAGAGGGTGTTGTTGGAGATGATCCTGGGTTTCTTTTACAGACTCCCCACAACCTTTTTTCAGGCATTTCTCCGAGTTTCGTAGCATTTTCTCCATCTTGCTGGCGCAGTAGTCACAGGAGGGCGAAGTGTGTGGAACAGAGTGATGGGTGGGCCGATACACTGGTCCTGACCCCGTGTTTGGTTTGGTCTTTGACCCACAACATACGCCAAAAATTTAGCTTACTACACCTGTGTTAGAACGGTATGAACACGTTCTCTAACACCACTAGATGTCCAATTAAGTTTTAAACGACAAAATTGTGACGTTTAGATAATACCAGGACTGACCAATATTATTGTTTCAGATCCCTATGGCCAAGAAGCGGAGTAAGAGAGTTGCAGCGGCAGCTGAAGGCCATGCACCGAGGGGCTCGGACGAGGAGTATGACTCCTCCCCAGTGTTGTTGGCTATGCCTTCACCACAGCCCGGGGCACAGATCCCCTCCGACTCGGAAGAGGAAGTAAGGCCCACGGGACTGGCAGCTCCTGACTGGGAGGCCCGTTGGGCTGCTATGGAGAGTCATATACTCTCCCTCCAACAGCCTGCTATGTCTAGGAAACGGCCGTTGCCAGTTTTCCACGACGAGTCCGACTGGGAGGATTTCTCCGAAACAGACTCGGCAATTGAGCCTAAGGCTCCTCCTCCTCCCACCAAACGGAGGAAGAAGAAGCAAGTTACTTCCTCGGGTGATGACTACACCAAGGAACGTAGCAAGGTGGCGCTACGCAAAAAGCGGAAGCCAAACTCCAAGAAGAAGAAAAAGAAGAAGGATTCTTCTTCGGACTCTTCACCAGATTCCACATCAACGGTATCTGACTCAGACACTCAATATGAGGGGGGTCTATGCTGCCATTGGTGGCAAAGTGGCTAAGAAGGTTGAAAAACCTAGAGCAAAGCGTGTGAAAACCACCACACTTATGCGCGAGACCATTAATGGTACTTCCGCACGTTTAAACCTGCGGAAGTTATTTCCAAGCTGGGAGATGAACTAACCGGCATCAAAGGCGTCCCCAACTCCATCATCAAAGAGATGTATAGGGACGTGAACATGACCGAGGACCGTAATGAAGGGGTCATGCATCTAGTGCACAAAGCGGTCCTCGGTACTCTTACTGCCATCGCACCAGTGGCGAATAGAATGCAGCGTGAGAACAAGTTCTCATCCCTGGCCAAAACGATGGACAAAGGCATCGGCATGCTTACGGCGGCAGGCAATTACCTGTCATATAGACATATAGCCCACCACACCCTACCACGTCTATTCCGTTATTGTACCATTACGTGAAAATCATAGTATCCATTGTAATGAAGATCATTTTTATCCTGAATAAGTAGGTAAAGATTGCTGGACCCGGATGTGCTTCTTTCTCCCTAGCCCACGTCTATCCGAGGCTTATACCTCGGGAAAACAACAGTTATCCATCATCTATACCCAGGTAAGACTCGTATAACTATACTATATATATATATATATATATGTGTGTGTGTGTGTGTGATGGCCCAATCGGTAGAGCACAGGCTTCCCGTATAGAAGGTCGGGAGTTCGAATCTCAGCCGAATCAAAGCGATGACTTATAAGATTCATACTTGTCACTGTCTAGCTTGGAGCTCGGCATTACTAGGATAAGGAAAGGACTGGTTAGTAGAGTATCAGGATAATACGACTGTATGGGATATCAGGTCATTGTGTTGGTAGCCTGGTCTCCCAGTAGGGCAGCACTCTAAAGTTGCCATGAGTCTACAATGTCACTAGTCGGTACCCATCCTGATATGACCTTAGATATTACTATGACTTAAAACAACAGCAAACGAAAAGAACTAACACTTTTGTCGCATAATATAACTGGCCATATATGTGCCCTCTCTCCTAAATACATGCTATGTTACATTAGAAATACAATACCACCTTACATATGTCTAACATGAAGAAAATGCATAATATGTATTATGTATTATGTAGACCGAAATAACAGAGATACCCCGTAATTTATGTAATTGTCCAGATTAGAATGTGTCTCACATTGCACGTGCATGTTCTCTGTTGCAAATATTCTGCATATGCATCCACCCAAATACCCAAACAGATAGATATGACATGAATGGACATGATATAGTATTGAGTCGACACATACTTCAATTACTTGGTGACATTCGGAATGCCTGAGTATGGCAAAACAAGACCAGTCATAAAAACACACGTGACTTCTCGACTGCAAACATTCCTGACGTTAGACCTTACCACTACCAGTGCTTACGGTGTGTAGAAAATAGAGTTGTTTTATTTTTACTCAACACTAAGGAGTAATACTTGTCCTAGGGTCTGCATCCAGCACTTCTAATTGGTTAATGAATGTCAACGAATCCTACTGTGCTAGGATGTGCCAGGATGTGCCAGGATGTGCTAGGATGTGCGTTTTTTTAACTGCAATGCGAGCAGTTGAATTATCTAAGTGAGACATCACACTTTTAGGAAAACATCAAGAATCATCAAATTTTGAATTTCAAAAAGTTCGGAATTGTATATCTAAGCAGGGACAATTCTACTGCCTTCTTCAGAAGGACATTTATCATTTAGCTTTACTCTACCCAACCATTCCATGCCCCCCTCTCTCCCCACCTTCCTCCCTCACCCTCCGTCCTGATATGACCTTACATGTTGCCAGGTCATAAAACTCCAACAACGAACCAACTTATCCTCCCTCCTCCTTCCCCATCCCATCACTTGTCTATCTCCACCCCTCACCCCTTCCCATTCCACCCCACCCACCCCCTTGTCAACTTTCCCCACCCACACACCCTCCCCCTCTCGTCTCCCCACCCCATCAACACTCCACACCTTCCCACTTCTCCTCATCAGCCACACGCACCCACCGTTATATATAGTTCACGTGTGCAAACACCCCTTCCCTGCCACTTCCGCAGATTAATTGAGGCGCAATGACCACAGCATGCCACGTGACCATGGTGAGTGGCGGCGGCGCGTGTTGTGTCGGCGCATGCGCCATGCTTAGGGACCCCTGGAGTTATAGGCGCGCGTGTGGTGCCGCAGTGCTAACACTTAGCCGAGAAGTTTGGTCAACGTGAACTTATTTATGCGGTATGATCCTGACAGAGGGAAGTCCAGAGGACATGGATATATGTATGTATATATATATATACATATGTATGTATATATATATATATATATATATATATATATATACATACATATATCCATGTCCTCTGAATATATACATATATATGTGATATATAATTAATTATATGTTTACAAATGGTCGTAGCAGATATTGTATATTGCTTTATAGAATTGTTTATATTTAATTGCTTGTTATTTATTATTTATGTATTTTATTTATTGTGTTATTTGCTGCGGGCAGGAACCCGCTACGCGAGGCTGGCGCCACCACCGCCTAGTCACACCCCAGTCGGAGCGCGTCAGAGTCACGTGAGCTCCGGGTTTTAAACTGTATACATATATATATATGAGTCAGACTCACGAAAACAGGCCAATTGATGCACGGGGGAAAAAAAAAAAACTCTTAATGGAATTTCTTTTCCTTTTTCCTCAAACTACATGTCTTTGTGCATGAACACCGAAAATTGGCCGATTATATCTTTATTCTTTGTCCTTCTGCTGATCCTCCAATGTGTTTGCCCCTCCTCGGAAGTTGTCGGCGTCGCATATCATAAGGTGTCGGCGTCGCACCCTTCTATACCTATAGGTTGTATATATTTTGTGAAAAACAAAAATGGATTGAATAGAAATGTAACATGGGATTGTGAATGGAAAGTAAATTCTGGTTTATGTCAGATTTGTTATTCTATTTATTTCCTAAAATATAAAGGATACCCTTTCCGCTCCCATAACATTGTATAAAAGGTATGATTTGATTCATAACCGTGCTGTCAAATTTCGTTTACAAAATCTAAAAATTATTAGCATCTAAGGCACAGCTATTCCAACATGTGTTGTCAAAATAGAATTTCAATGAAGTCATTATCTTCACATATGTGGAAGATTTCCTGACCTCCTCTAGTAATCGACGCCGACATCCAGAACAGCAGCAAAAAGGTTGTCGGCATCGCACATCGTAAGTTGTCGGTGTCGCACATCGTAAGTTGTAGGCGTCGCACACTTCCTATACCTATACCTGTAGGTTGTATATGTTTAGTGAAAAAATAAAAATATTCACATTTGTGGATGATTTCCACACCTTCTCTAGTAATCGAGGAGCTTAAAAAGCTTTTCCGCTTTCTCATAATCAGTGTTGCTCAGCTGCTGCATATTGCCATTTCCTTTCCGAGGTGGGTTCACTGTACACAACATGTCTGATATAGGCAGTGATAACTCATCTCGTCTGCCCCACTTCAAGTTTTGTTTCACCCACTTCATGAAACTCACTTCGATGGGGTACACTTCCTGCAGGTCCACCTTTAAAACCTTGCCGACAAACCATTTCTTGTTGTAGACAATAGCCACAAATTGTCCTTTAGTCGGAAGAATAACTTTCTTTTCTTTTCCTTTAGTGCTGCCCTCTTCAGCCTTTTCCTTCGCACCCTCATCATTTCTGGATTCGTCCCCTTTCGATATGTTCTCATCCCCATGACTCTCCATCTTTGACATGACTCGAAGTTTGTTTTCCTCCTGTTCATTCTCCTCACCATCACTTGCCTCATTATCTGCATCCTTCTCTCTTATTGAACTGACCCCATTGCCATTCTCTCCAGAGATATTGTCCTCTCCTTTCTGTTCAACATCACCTCCCTCATCATCCCCATTCTTCTCTCCATTTGACATGTTTTCAGGTACTTTTTGCATGCCATTGTTGGCTTCCTGTCCTCCCACATCATTATCACTTGCCTCCTTTTCTGCATCGCTGTTTCCTATTTCAGATTCCAGGATGTCGTCTATCATCTCCTGTTCATTCTCCTCGCCATCACTTGCCTCATCATCTGCATCCTTCTCTCTTATTGAGGTGACCCCATTGCCATTCTCTCCAGAGATATTGTCCTCCTCTTCTTTCTGTTCAACATCACCTCCCTCATCATCCCCATTCTTCTCTCCATTTGACATGTTTTCAGGTACTTTTTGCATAGCACTGTTGGCTTCCTGTCCTCCCACATCATTATCACTTGTCTCCTTCTCTGCATCGCTGTTTCCTATTTCAGATTCCAGGATGTCGTCTATCATCTCCTGTTCATTCTCCTCGCCATCACTTCCCTCATCATCTGCATCCTTCTCTCTTATTGAGGTGACCCTATTGCCATTCTCTCCAGAGATATTGTCCTCCTCTTCTTTCTGTTCACCATCACTTCCCTCATCATCCCCATTGTTCTCTCCATTTGACATGTTTTCAGTTACTTTTTGCATAGCACTGTTGGCTTCCTGTCCTCCGACATCATTATCACTTCCCTCCTGTTCTGCATCGCTGTTTCCTATTTCAGATTCCAGGCTGTCGTCTATCAGCTCCATCCCAGACTCCTCAGATTGATCTTCACCAGAGTCATTAGATCTTTCACCATCCTCATTGCCACTGCTATCATCTTCAGTGATGTAGGCTGGTAGATCAATTTCATCACCTAACATACCAGGTGCTATAACCCCAGTGTCCATCCATCCAGTGCAGTTCGGCTTTCTTGCACAACAAGGTTTGTGGCAGGCAGTCTCTCTGATGAAAATCCGTCCTTGAAAGACCTTCACGGCATGCGCACTGCCAATACCCTTCACCTCCTCACTCTTACGGAGCCAGCGTTCCGCAGAGAGGATGTCATTCTTTTCAACAAAGAGAAAGAGACTTTCTGACTTGAGTTTCTGGGCCCACAGAAACATCTCTTGAGCATCACCAATAGCTGCACCTGCTCGCACAGCAAGATCTGCTGTGCGCTTGATGCTCCATCACAGGGGCCTTTGCCATGGCCTGATTCTAGAAAGGTCCAGTCAGCCTGGAACCCAAGCTCATTCTTGTGCTCTTGCAGGAATTTCACGATGCTCCTGTTCCTATACTGACTCACTGGCGAGTCCAAGATGTAATGGACTTTGGTTAGTCCATTCTGATACATCACATCTTGGAGTAACAGAAGTGTCTTCCTCAAGAAGGCCACCGTTGTTGGAGCGGAATGCTTCAAGACATCCGATATTCCCACAATTGATTTACACTTTAGATCACCATTGACATTCACAAAGTGCACCACCGTCGGGTGAAGATTGATTTGCTGGTTATTGTAATAGAGGGCACTTGGTTCATCTTGATAGACACATGTATAATTTTCCGCATAGTCCATTTGAAAAGTAACTTCGCCAATGCTGAGATGCTCTTTTGCATACGTTACCTGATTAAATTGTGTATGCATGCGCCTCACATGCTCTCTCAGATTACGCACTTCACCTTCAACTTTCTGCCGATACACTTCCTTGGTAGAAGTCTGTGTGAGTTTTCTGATCCTCACAATCGGCCACTTTGGAGTTGTGAAGGTGCACGGTTCCCACCATTTGTACTTCACAACCAGCTCGGTTAGACTTTCTATACGGGCATTGATAGTATCATCCGATTGCTTGAGATATTCCTCTAGGGAACCATCATTTGTCTGGCGGATTGGGGCAGTCAGTAGTCTGCCATTCTCATGCTTTATGCATAAGCAATCCCTCCTCTTTCCAAACATCACCCTCTTGAATTCTTTTGGCACCTTCCGTCCAAAAGAAGTTTGGCTCAGCTTCTTGCCAGTGGTCTGCATGAATTTGGTGTGTAGGTTCCAGATGGTATCCTCCAGACATCGCTTTCCAGCATGGTGTTTACTGGGAAGCTCACAGCTGTAGCCTGGTTTCAACAGAAACACATGTACTGACTCCCTCATTTGGACATGTTGCCTATATCTTGTGTTGTTTTTTGATGAATTGGGTGCAAACAAGTTCTTTCGATAACCTTGAGTTTCTTAGCCAGAAAGGATGCACAGCATGGCTTGTTGGTTGACACAGTCTGGGTAAGTACTTTCTTCTGCACTCCTTTGGGGACGTTCCTTATCTGTTGCACAATCATGTTCAGCGCAGTCAGATTGTCTACCAATATCGGATGTTGTCTTGGTGTCATATCCATTTTGCGCAGTGTTGTTTGTGCCTCTCGTTCTGGGGTATACTTTGCTTGCACAGTGTGCCTGGCCCGGTCCATTTTTGGCATCTCGTGCTGCCTGACTCTCAACCTCAATTTGTCTATTTCCTTTTGCATCTGTGGAACCTTTCGGCGAAGACGTCTTAGTTGTTTGTCTTTATTTGCCATTCTTTTCGCTGTTAAGTTGGCTTGTATACTAAAATTTAACCAAATTGCTAATCAGTATAATTGTTATTCAACAATGTTTGGATAAGTAGGTTTAAACCAAATATTAATGAAAATTCAGTTATACTTTTTTAACACATTTTTAATCAGGTTAAATACTACTGTTAACAATTACAATGAAATAACAGTTTAATCCGAGAAGGCGTTGTCATATTGTCGCCGCATTAACAGGAACCAGCGACGTTTCTGGAAGGTTTCTTTACTCTTCAGCCTCTGAGACCTAGATACACCTAACAGTGAAAGAAACGAGTACAGAAAAATTGTTAGTAAACATGCATACTTAAATAAAATAACCTTTAAATTGATTAGTTTTACAGGCAACACAAACATGACTTTGTACAACGAGAACTGCTTAAGCAATCATAAGATTGTTGTAACATATTCAGTTAATTAAATTATTCAAATACGCACCGCCGTCTGACTGGTGTTGCCATGACAGGAAGTCTGTTCCCTCTGTCCCTCCCTCCCTCCTGCTCCTCCTCACTCGGGCTGGAGTTCACCCTTTGAGACCTACATAAATGTAACAGTGAAGGAAACAACTAAACAAAAATTCTTAGTAAACATGATAATTAAATTAAATAAGATTTAATTTGATCATAAGATTGTTGTGGCATATTCAGTTCATTAAAGTATTCAAATATGCACCGTCGTCTGACTTGTGTGGCGAAGGCAGGTTCTCTCGTCCCTCCGTCCCTCCGTCCCTCCTGCTCGTCGCCACTTGAGCTGGACTCGGCCGACTGTGACTTTGCTTCATCTGTGGGGGGAAAGGCCATTGCTATGTATATCATTTTCATCGTTTCTTGAAAATGCATGTACAATTATGTGTAACAGCTTCTTTAACAATTAACACTTCCTATATCCCATAATTAATAATACATTCTGAAATTATTAATGAATGCATATGAACACATACCAGCCTTCGCTTTGTCCAACCGAGCCCATTTCTGCAGCTTTCTGGTTCGGTTGTATTTCACCCGCTTCTTTTTAGTGCTCACGGCCTGCTCGTACTGCTCCCTCTTGCGCGCTCTTTCCCTTTCTACCCATTCAGGGTCCTGCCGCAGACGCTTGCGGCGTTCCCTCGCACCGAGCTTGTCTGCCTCCTACTGTGCTGCAGTCTTAACCATTTCTGCAATAAGATATAAAAAGATGTACATTTTGTGGTGGGCATATGGCAATATCTTAACGATCGACGCCGACAACCAAACAATGTTGGCATCGATGCAGTGTCTATAATAGGCCCTTTATTAGATATATGTCTTTTAATATAGATTTAATATAGTTAACTAATACTGGTGGCAGTTGTTTACCAAATTATAGCTCTGTAGTATATTTTTTGGTGGGCATAGGGCAATATCTTAACGATCGACGCCGACAAGCAAAGAAATGAATGTCGGCATCGATGCAGTGTCTATAATAGGCCCTATATTATAGATATGTATTTCAATGTATATTTAATATAGTTAGCTAATACTGGTAGCAATTGTGTACCAAATTATAGCTCTGTAGTATATTTTGCGGTGGGCATAGGGCAATATCTTAACGATCGACGCCGACACTCAAACAAATGAATGTCGGCGTCGACTTAGGTTGTGGGCATCGCAGAACGTTTCAGAAATCACTGCATGATGCGAAGACTGACAAACGTAATGATCGAAGCCCATATTATCGCTCATGCATGAACAAAGGTTAATTGTTGCTATTTAACTGTTTTTAGGGCAGAACTTAGCTTTCCACACATGTCTATTGTTGATGGGGGTATGCCATAGCATTCTGCCAGTGATGACAGTGCTGAATAATGTCTGAAATGGGTGATAACAATCGAGAGTACTTACTTTGTTCTCTTGTAGCCGGTATCCTACGGGGCGACGGGTAAGCACTAAGAAAAGCCTTAGATAGTTACGATTTAAGACGCCAGATGTCGGCATCGACTTTTGAGTGTCGCCGTCGACCATTTGATGTCGGCGTCGAACGGCATAATTATAGTTTAGCATTCACAGAGGTGCGGGAAATTTCTTAGATTTATACTGAATGTAAATAGAACAAAGCTAATTGTTTCTAGAATAATTTAATATGAATTCAAGTAATGCAATACACTTCATCAATTGCGACGCCGACATTGGTTAAATTGACCAAAATCGCTCTTTGAAAATAGAGTTCATTTAGACACATATATTGATGAATCCATATTTTTTTTACTGATTTCCATGAATGTGTACAGTCCATAGTATTTTATAAGGAAAACTCCATAAATGCAGCCCCCTTTTTTTAACACTATATGACAAAAATGCAGATGTGATCTTATTTGTGCTTCTTTTTGGGCAATACATAAGAGTTCCTATTTTTTACATTTTAAAATATTTTTGACCATGGTTTTCACAGGGTTGTTCCTTACAACCTTTCCCATGCTAGACAATTTAATCCAGATTAGTTTGGAGATGCATTCCCACTCCGTTGTGAATTTTGTTATTAAAACCACCAATTGGCCCATTTTCGTGAGGCAGACCCATATATATATATATATATATAGATATGTATATATACATATAATTAAACATACATATACTTTGTTGTTGTTTACATCAAAGGTCATATAAGGTCATATTAGGATGGGTACCGACTTGTGACTGCGCACTCATGGTGACCTTGTAGTGCTGTCCCACTGGGAGACCAGCCCGCTGGCACCATAACCCAATATAGCACACAGGCACATTATCCTGATAGTGATACTGTGCTAACCAGTCCTTGGATTATCCTATTAATGCCAAGCGTCAGGCTGGGTAGCGACTAATATCAATGTCATTAGTATAAATTTCATAAGTCATTGTTTGAACTCGGCAGTCTTATCAAACTCTCGACCTTCCACGTGGGAAACCTGCGCTGTACCGATTTGGTCATTGGCTTCAGTCAAATAAATACCTATATATACACATGTACGTGTATATGTATTCAGGGTGTATTAACTGATTATATGTATACATGTATTTGAGTATACATTCCCTGACACTGACACAGGTGGTGCGCTATCAAAAATAACAAAGTGTAAACATGTTAGACGTCTGCTGGAATCGAACATTTGTCGAGTAGGACTCATTACTACCTGTCTGAACGCTATGGACTCAGTAGCGGAGAAGGCGAAGGTGAACATCCGATCGCATTACAATTTGGGAGGTTACTTCAGGATAACAGTGAATAGATGGAGAGTTTTAAGTGCAAAACCATGTAAACGCCAATCCAAAAATGGAGAGAAACAACGGAATCAAACCTTCAAAAGGTTTATATTTGTATACTCCTACTATTTTGTGTATTGCTTCATAACCATGTGATCATATGACAAGTGGAATTAGTGAGCCTTAAAGTTATTTTCAGGTAAAGAAATCTGTTATTTAAACTCAATTTCTGGATTGGCGTTTACGTGGTTTTCCACCAGAACTCTTCAATATTGAATAGTATGTACTGAGCGTAATCACTTAATGCCAGGTACACACCTACCGTTTATCCGCACCCACCTACCGTTTGCGATCTAAAACGGCCCATTTCGCGCACAAAAGTCGTTAGGTGTGTGATACCCTAGCACATCTACCGATTGCGATTCACGACTTAAAACTCAGTTTTAGGGCTAAAACGGGCCGATTACGATTGCGATTCATGATTCGAAAAATGAATCAGCCCGTTCAGTTTTAAGCGGGTCGGGTCGAGTCGCGAGTTTTAGTGCGTGAATCGTAAACGGTAGGTGTGTACTTGGCATAAAGTTGCACAGTCCGATCATTTTGAGATACTGCCATTTGAATAAAATAGATAATGGCATTAGGTTGATTCTTATGAATGACTTTATTTCAGTTTGAAGTAGCACTTGTTTTCAATTGACATTTAAAATAAAAGTGTCTTCAAACGAAAGTAAGGTAGATTATAACGATCAAGCTAACGTGTGGGTAGTTTTCTCAGAAAATGGGAGAACACTCAAAACTTTTTGGATACACAACTTTAACTTTGAGATTTGTATCGAATATAAATTATAAGTCTCTATCCAGCTATACATATTTAAATCGTTCGTTGCTCTCATTCAAACACACGTGGACACACACACGTATATATATATATATATATATATATATATATATATTTATGTATACATATATATTTAACCTCAACACCCAGTACCTCTAAAACACACCGGAGCAGGCCATATCTAATACAAACACAACCCACCCAGGGGGCGGGCCTTTCTCGGTGGCAGGGTGGGGGTAGTTCCTTGTCAGTTTTTCATGTTTCATGCCATCAATGCCCAATTACAAACCATTAACATAATATTACCAGTATTATAAATGAATTTCAATGGATGCAGCACACTTAATTGCTGATAATCTTAACATTGTGTTAATCGTTCATAGTTGAGCATTGCCAGCATGAAACGTGAGCAGCTGGCAACTAACTCCCCGCACCCTGCCTCTGAGAAAGGCCCCCTGGCGGGTTGTGTTTGTATTAGATACCCCCTGCTCCTGTGTGTTTTAGGGGCGCCAGGTGTTGAGGTTCGGGTGCGTGTGTGGCGTGTGTGGCGTGTGTGGCGTGTGTGGCGTGTGTGGCGTGTGTGGCGTGTGTGGCGTGTGTGGCGTGTGTGGCGTGTGTAGCTGGGCGTGCAGGCAGAGCACGTGCTGGGCCGATACCATTGATTCTCCAGTAGGCAGGGTGGTCGTACACAACACGTGCCACCTCGCCCGCCGAACAGCCTGGGACAGCCGGGACCCTGGCGGGGTGTCGGGTGAGGTATGGGCAGGCCAGCATCCGCCATCACTGCCGCTAGAAGGCGTGGTACCCACAAATCACCACCACTTTTATCTCTTTCCATCATTATATATTTCATGTTTCATATTTTTAACATGATCGTAATATTCGTAATATTATTTCATTTTATTTGTGCATTATATATATCTTTGTATTAGTAGGATTACATTTGTTTATTTTGTATCGTTTTACCCAGAAATCATCACCAGTTTTATCTCTTTCCATCTCTACCTATTTCATGTTTCATATTTTTACCATTAACAAATATTAATCTTTTTTATATTATTTCATTTTATTTGTTGTTATTCCTTGTTTATTATGTTATTCCTGCGTTATATATATTAGTAGGATTTAAACAAATGTATTATTTTGTTTCGTTGTACCCAGAAATTACCACCAGTTTTATATTTCCATCTTTATATATTCCATAACATTTTCTTTTCATAATTATTTCATTGTATTTATTATTCATTGTTTACTATTTTATTCTCGCGTTATATATATTGTTGTGTTAGTAGGATTAAAAAATGTTATTTTTTTGTATAGTTGTACTATATTATATATCTTTTCATTGTTTTTCATCTCATGAATATCTTAAATATTTCATATTTTCCTTCTGATTTAATATTTATATCATGCTACTCTTATTTTCAAATTTTATATTTGTTATATAATGTAACTTCAATTATATATTAATTACAGTTGCGTAGTCTGATGATTTTGAATTTCTGTGTTTTTTCTGAGATAAATATATTAGATCGATCACTAGTATCTACTTTACATTAGTTCAAAGTTACTTTTATTTTAGATGGTAAACTTTTGAGATATTGTGAGTGCAAACATTGACAATTAGTTTTGGCAAGCTTGCCAAAACTCTGACACCATAGACTTCTGCAGTAACAGGTTCTGTTAAATTGACTCGGTATTGCCTTCTAAGTTATATGCAGCAACAGATGCTTAATAAGTGCATCAGTATCTAAATTAGCTATGTAAAATCAAATCTAGATTATTGGTTTGGTTTTGAAAATTTGATATTTCATCAGACTATGCAGCTTTAAACGAATTATAATTGATCTAATATCATTATATACTTTCAATTTTTTTACTTCTTGAAACTCACAAAATGGAATATTCGTAGCATAACCTTATTGGTTTTTTTATATCAAGATCCTTTGGAATATTTAAAATAAATAGATCATTAGCGCTCGCGCACTCTAGGATTTCTGAGATAAATATCTCTCTATATATTACTTACAAAGGTTTTCTTGTGCCAAATAATGTGATATCCGAATATCAGAAACTAATACCCCTGTCACACTACGACGTAACGAGCTAACTTGAGCCTAACGTGGTGATTTTTCATCATTACGTTGATGTACGTTGGATTACGTTATGATGATGTCATAATGACATTAGACTGACGTCGAGCTACGTCATATTATGTCGTGTTACATTGAGTTATGTCGAGGTTTTGGACATGTTCAAAAATGTCGACGTAGCTCGAATGTAAGGGTTTATGTTCGCCATAAGTTCTGTTCATGTTCAGCAAACGTCAATGACGTTAAACGGACGCTGCTCACTACGTTCAACTACGTTCCACTACGTTCCACTACATTGACCTACATTAAACCAGGTGGAAATGCCCACGCGGCATAATGGGAACATCAGGAGAACGTCGGGAGAACGTCAGGAGAACGTACATTCAACATACGTTCAACATCTCATGACGTATGTAACATCATGTAACGTTCTTCTTGTGATGGAATAACGTTCATAACGTTCCATGAGCGTAATGACATTGTCCTCTCTCGTTGAATGACGGTATCACTACCCTTTACCGTCGTTACGCTCTCGTCCACTACACTGCATCCACGTTCAACTTGTGCCCAAATTTGCATACTACGCCGAGAAGTTCAAAGTTCTTCACGTTCTCCCTACGTTGATGTCGTTACGTCGTAGTGTGACAGGGCCATAAGGTGTTAAAACCATTCCATAGCACATTTCATTTTCCTCCATCATTTTGTAACGATGGCATCATCTATGTTGTAACATTGTAAATATGACATTCACATAGCCGACCTGATATGACCTTAGATGTTGCTAGGACATAACCCGAAGACAAATAAACATTCATATAGCAACTATAGTACTTTCTATTCACAAATAAGGAAATACTTGAACGGACGGGGCTGCCCTCTATGGAAGATCTTCTGATCAAAAAGAATCTCCGGTGGACTGGACACCTCATGAGGATGTCATCAGACAGGCTACCAAAGCAGATCCTCTATTCTCAACTGTCTTCTGGTTACAGAAAGAAAGGGCGCCCTCGTCTCCGGTTCAAGGATACCATCAAGAGAAACCTAAAGCTGAGAGACATTAAGACCAACTCATGGACGCAACTCTCACAGCAGAGAGCTAAATGGAGAGCGGCAGTCAAGTAATGAAAGCAGTCTTTGTCGCATCACGACCGACAGCATGATGATGATGATGATGAGTACTTTCTATTCACATAGTATACATATTTCCCATCGATATTTTATATTCTTATTGAAATTTGAAAGCTTTGCAATTTTATATTTGCCTAATGAATTTGAATAAGTTGTTTTTTGTAAAGAAAATAGTGTAATAGTCTGCACTGACCTCTCACTGTCTCAGGAAAGAAGCCGCATGGGCAAGTAGGCATGTCTAAGGTGGTCACATCATGAAGCCTAGATGGTGTAATCGTTAGCCGGAATGTAAGACATACGGTTCGATCCCTGCTCTAGGCACAATATTTCCCATTGTCATCACCCCCACAGCAGTATTGTATGTGCATGTTAAAGCTGCATAGTCCTATGAAATTTTAAATTTTCAAACCTAAAACAATTATCTAGATTTGATCTTGCATATCTAACTTAGATACTGATGTCCTTATTAAGCGTGTGTTCTCCAATAGAAGGGAACACTGAGTCAATAAGACATAACCTGTTTACTGAAAAGGCCTATGGTGTCAGAGTTTTGAAATGCTTACCAAAACTAATTTGACACATTTACAATTCAAATATCTCATAACTTACCCATTTAAATTAAAAGTTACTTTGCGGTAACGTAAGCTAGATTATAACAATCAATTTAATATATTTATCTTTAAAAAAATTACAGTATTCAAAACCATCAGACTATGCAACTTTAACAATTTGAATACATTTGGTATTTTTGCATAGTCACATTACGCTAGAATAACTGTCTTATTTTATTCCCACATTATGCTTTATATTTCGCGTGTGTAGACTGGACTGTGACGTCTTGGTATTTCTCCGCCGCTCATTGCCCACTCCACCGCCCTTGTATGTGTAAACCGGAAGTCCCATATATATGTGTGCGTCCCCAGCTGCTGCGCCTGCGCACCCGATGAGGAAGCAGAAGAAGGGGCGGCGTTGCCGGGTTGTAAATGGCCGAACAGACTGCGTGCATTCCTCACAGTCCCCAAGAGCTGGGCAGGGGTAACTCGTGAACTTTTGTACTTAATCAAAGTAGACATCTAAAGGGACACGTTCAAGTTGCCCCCCCCCCACCCCCCCACGGGTTCCATACAACTTACAAGGCTGCAACCCCCCGCCCCCTCCCCACCCGTCGCTGCCCCTGCCCCACCCCTGCCCAGCCCTAGTCTCCCCACCCCTAGTCCCCCCGCCCCTAGTGTCCCCACCCCTAGTCCCCCCACTCCTAGTCCCCCCAGCACGAGTCCCCCACCATCACTTATCCGTCCTCATAAGGAAAGCTAAACACCTTTGATATTTAAGTTACATAGAATGATGGTTTTACTTTTATATTTCTGCCATTCTTGTTAGATAAATATAGTAAGTTGATCATTATAATCAACCTTATTTTAATTTGAAATGACTTTTATTAAATCGAGCAGACGGGGTGGCCGAAGGAGTTGAGCGTCCACCTTCCGTTTCCGTGGGATTCAAACCAACTGGTTCGAACCTTTTGTCGAGTCAGACCATTGACTTAAAAATTGATATTTGTTGCTTCCTAGCCATGCGCTCGGCATTAGTAGTATAGTGCAAGGACTGGTTATCTCAATATCAGGATAATGTGACTGAGTTGGATATCAAATCATGGTGCCATGGTCCCAGTGGGATAGCACTAAAAATTCACCATGAGTGTGCACTGTCACAAGTCGATACCCATTCTGATATGACCTTAGACGTTGCCAGGACACAACACTCCAACAACCAACTAACCAACCAATCGCACTAGCAGCCGTTTACTGAATGCAATGTTGTTTGTCATACACTCACCACCATCAGGACAATCCAAATCCAGATGGCATTGGTCATAATGCGAAGCATTGCGCTTGATGCGTGGATAGGAAGAGACCCTTCCCCGCCCCGGGCTGTCGCGTGGCATTCTCGCCTGACCCGACGCCCGCTCCTCACCTCTTCCTCGCCCTCCCCCGGGCCGGCTGCTTTCACACCTCACTTTCGTCGCCCTCCAGCCCTTCCTTATAAGGCCGCCCGCCGGCCACCCTCAGTCACTCGCCCTCCAGCCTCCCAGCCGCTCTGCCCTTTTTCCTGATTTGGACTTCCACCACGCCGACTCCACCTCGGACTGCTGCAACCCCTCAGGCCGCCACAAGCATGCCAGGACAAGGAAAAGGAAAGGGCGCAAGGCCCTCGGGCGACCGCCCTGGCCACGCCGGGACCCTCCTCAAGCTCATCGCGGGGCGCTTCACCCTCCTCGGCCCCGGCGTCCCCCTTGGCACCCTCGGCCCGCACCTCCAGCGCCTCGAGACTGAGCAGCGTATGGACGCCCGTATGAACACCCTGGAGTCGGGGGGAGCCCGAGACCCGCCCGAGACGCCCTCACCTCCACCAAGGCACCAGTCCGCCTACACCACAGCGCCCGCCCCGGCTATTATTACCCTTAGCCAGGCTGGTGGGCGGACAGGCAAAACTCCATTGATAATTCTGTACTGTTCACACCGAGACTGGAATGGAATCCTGTATTGCATAGCAATGATAGAACAGACAAATGCTTCCAGATTCACGAAGTGTTTGACAAATGCCGGTGCAGTACCTCCTGTCATGGGATAGTCCCGTGTGTATATATATATATATATATATATATATATTTAACAACCGTGTTGCAGCCTAATCTGCCCTACAGTCAATTGCCATAAGGCTAGCCCAAAAGCTAACGTGTTAATGTTATTGTATATTTCCATGTGAAATTTCTGAGCCTGCCGCGGGCTGCTGCGGCTCCCTCTCACCGTCTGCAGTTAGATCGCGTCGGCCGTCGGTGTCCGCACCCGCGCTCAAAGCGGACCAGCCAGATGTTTCTCTACATACGCAACTTTCGCCGAACGAGCGGCAGATATAGGCCTAAAGGTTTCCCAACTTCCAATCAGTCTAGGTTTATTCAACTAGCTGGCTGAGTCCCCTTATTTCGCAATTTGACGGTAATATTAATTGTGTTACTGAATAATTCTAGAAGTACGCGTACGGCTAGGGATGCCGCCGCTGTCACTGATAATCAGTTCTAAGTTATTGTCGTTAATTTCCGCCTTGAAGTAACACTACGTTAAATTCTGTTATAGTCTGTCATTATATTCCCACAGATGGAGTAAGTAACTGCATAAGGCCTACTTAGGCTTAAGGCCCTTAATTACATATAAAGCAATCGAATATCAGGTTTTCTATAGCGGTTAATCCACAATAATACTGGAGGATAGTAAAGAATGCAAGGAACGTCTCAGTCCACCTTCACGAGAGCTCACGACTTTATTCTTACCATAAATAACAAGGATACCAGCGAAATATGCATACCTATTTAAGGCGCTACTAACTCCCTTTCCGCCTCCCAGTTGATTTGATATCTTAGTTTTATAATTTAGATTAAAACAAGACAATGAGCGCTGAAAATGACAGCAGCGCGAATAAAACGTCCTTCGTACCGCTTCCAATTCACCCTCTAACATCTATAAGCCGGCGGGGTCAGGCCCCGAACGCCCCCGACCCGTTCTTACTCGTGCTTAGCTAAGTCGCTAAGCCAACGCTTTAAAGAATAAACCCCCCGCGACCATCGCGTGCACATGCGGAAGCAATTTGCGCGCTAACTGGTTCCCATTGGACTCGTAGCGCAAATTGATCAAAGGCGAGTAGATCACGCCCACGCTTCCACTGCTCCCCAGCTACGAACAACAGGTACTACGTGTCGTGTCGTCTAAAAATACAGAATATGGGGGGGGTGGGGGGGGGGGGGGGGGGGGAAAAAGGGGTGGGGGGGTGAGAACTACAAAGGCCCGCGGGTGTAGCTCCTGAAAATAATAAAGCCATGACCGTTTCCCGGCGCGTTCAGCGAAAATTATCGCTGACCGCGCTGGACACAAATTTTACTTCTCGTTGTGTTTTTTTTTTTTTTTCAATAACTTAAACTAAGTGCATCAGAAGATACAGATAATCATCCATAAACGCGCTAGGGCGCAAAAAAAATACTGACTTCTAAAAAGTCGACAATAGCGTACTTATAGATGCGCCTGTGCGCAAATAGCTTTCAGGAATAATTGAGTGAATGTTGTCTATATTTTCTTTTAAGAAAAATTTACCGCATGGCAAGTAAAGACAATGCGCCGAAGCGCAAATTTGTGCCTATCACAAATGTATATTATATTAATTTGCCCATAAGGAGGAGGACATTACTGGCGACTGGCGGGCCCCGTATATATAAAATACTCCCGACCAGATCTTACTATTTGGGCACTGTACAGTTAGATTGTACTCCCGACCGTAAAGTCACTTGAGGGCTCCGTAAGTTGTGGTACTCCCGATGAGAAAACCCATGTGGGCTCCGCATAATTAAATACTCCCGGCGCATTTTCCCAATTGGGGCACCGCACCACCCCTACTCCCGACCAGGTAATGGTAAATCCATAAGTGTCCCTTAGACAAATAATACTGTTGTATGATTTACATCCGCGCCAAAACGGTAGATGGCCAACCAAGGCTTGGTCTCAGGGGGTTTGACTCCTTACAGGATCTCCCTTTTCATCATGAACCGCCATAGCTGCCATATGGATAGATATTCGTTATTTTAAAATTGAAATGCGTTGTGTGAGCAATGTTTTTTTTTATTTTTTATATATGATTAATGTTAGGTTTAATATACATGTACATGGGTGGGTTATGCCAGCTATCGATGTATCAGCTATGGCAAAACCCCAAATTAAAATAAAATGCAACAATCCTCCTAATAAAGGCATATAGGAGGTCAGCCGTGAGCCTGCTTAACATTAACATATGTGGCGCTGTAGTCAGTCGCTCGGGACCGACGCTTCCGCGTATAACAATGAAATGTCGGAGGTGTCATGATCAAACTAATACAAGCACTGCTCTATTTTACACCCCCGACCTGTCTGGATCAAGCCCCACAAAAAGACTCCTGGGCGGACTTCTAGCGATGCGAACGTACTTGGGGGCCGTTGCTGCTGGCCGGAAAACTTTTCTTCTGTTTTATTTCGTAGCGAGAATAATAACACGAACAACAACTGTAACAATGGATATCCACAGCCGACAACCCAAATTTGGAATGTCGCTTCTGCATATCCACTTTAGGGGGGGGAAGAAAGAGAAAAATATCTTCCGCGCAAATGGGCGGAAGATAATTTGCAAGGATCTTGTCCGCCGCATTTTGCTTCGCGAGAGGATGGCCGAGGATGGCCATACCTGGGAAGGTTCTATCACATGAAGACTATCTGAAAAATATTATTATTACCATGTGGGAAATATATTTATTCCCTAAAAAAAATTACGTTATTTTTATATTTTAAAGTGTAATATATCAATGATAATATCGTTATAACCATAATTGTTTTTATAATATAAAAATATTATTATTACTATGTGGGAAATATATTTATTCCCTATACTCAGCTGGTGCCCTCAGAGATAATTTATTACTAAAAAATTAATAGCCCCTTATAATCGTGTGTAGTTCTGTACGCTTGTTGGCAACCTTTGAATGAGGCGCGCATTTTACTTGCGCCAAATGTTATCTGAATAGCGTTATAATGTTTATATTGACTAACGCCCCTGCGCATTTTACTCGTGAATCCCTTGTTACTAGATCGTGGGCTAGAAAATGGGGAGAATCTTAAAAATGGAAGCGCAAGGAAATATTGAACTACCGACAAAATTTAAACACACCCCGCAACCATGTATTGAACTGGACGATTCATCATGAAGAGATTTATCGGTCCAGTTCTCGGCGAATTCTACAAGGCTGCGGGTTGTCTTAATATTAAAATTACAGTGGAGGAAGCCCAGATACGATTAGACGATGCTGCACCTGCAATATAATGGGTTATTACCTATACATAGACCTGGCTGTAAGATTACTCCTGAAGGGAACAAAACCCGCCGACAATGCTGAGTGCTTGGGGGTATTTCTTTCCTTATTTAGATGGTTCATTTTAGAATATATGCTGCGTTAAAATGTGCGTGCTCAATGCGTACTCAACTCTGGCCAAAATCATAGGTGGATTTACAGTTGATAGCGCTACAACAATAGTATGTGCCTATCACATAGCGTAGCATCTGGCAAGACGAAGAGGGGAGGGCGCATTACTGGCGACCGGCGGGCCCCGTATATATAAAATACTCCCGACCGGATCTTACTATCTGGGCACCGTACATTTAGATTGTACTCCCGACCGTAAAGTCAAATGTGGGCACCGTAAGTCGTGGTACTCCCGATGGGAAAACCCATGTGGGCTCCGCAGAATTAAATACTCCCGGCGCATTTTCCCAATTGGGGCACCGCACCACGCACCACGCTTACTCCCGACCAGGTAATGGGATTGCCACTCGCAACCAGTTTTAATCCAACAAATAACCAGCAAAAGAGCAGGCTGTAGGCCATAGTCCTCAGGACTCAAAGGGCGTTTATGAGCCGCGCAAACAAATGCGGGCACTGTATCTTCGAGCGCGCGATTTGCGTCTGCTCGGTCAATACGTATCTAGGTTTACACAGTTACTTTTTTTAGAGTGAGCGATGCCAGCTATCGATGTATCAGCTATGACATATGCCCGAATGAAAAGGGTTACCGAATGACAACGGTAATGTTGGACTACCACCAGATTTAATAAATGAACAGCAAAACTGCGTGCCTTATGCAGAGAGCAGGCTGTAGGCCGTAGTCCCTAGGACTTAAGGGGCGTTCCTGAGCCGCGCAATTAGCTGCGAGCACTACAGCTGCGAGTGCGCAATTTGCGTCTACTCGGTTGATTTCTACATAAGTATACCAGTTACTTTTAACAAGGTGAGCCATGCCAGCTATTGATGTCTCAGCTATGGCATAGGCCTAAATGACAATCCGACAGCCAGACTAAGTATGCAGGGCATTATGGGCAATCGCCCGACAAGGTTGACATCACGGCGGCGCAAGCGCGCGTTTAAGAAATCGCTCGTCGTGTGCGCGATATGCGTTGACGGTGTTTTTATATGCTATTCTAACTCAGTTTATTTCGACGTCTCCAGAAATGCGCAACGGCACATGACCGTACGCATTTTGTATTCGCCACAAGGCACTACCGTTATATGTATGAAAATACTGCGTTTTAAGAAATGTGACACTCTAACTTGGAATTCAGGACCATTTTCCTAAATACGTACAAGTCTACCCGTATTTATGTTATCTCCTCTAATATTATTTTCAACTGCAGGAGTATGTTCCGCAGTACAGGTATTTGTTTATTCTGAAACTTTGAAACGTATTTAAACCCTTATCGAATATAGTGAGAACTTTTACGCCAATTTGGAAGAGATACTATAAAAAAAAAGGCTAAATTATATTACACTATGGCAACTCACAAGCTGGTGCCCTCAGAGGGAATTTATTAAGGTTATATGTTAATTGTTAATATTTCCCCGTGATGGGGAACCATACTCCAGCATCACCGCCAGTACGGTACCCTCGTGCGCGAAATGCGTATTAATTTGGGCGCAATTCGCGTCCCATGGGGACGGTGTGTACTACCCGTTACTTCTTGGATAATATGCAAAGTCTACACATATGTACAATATATTACATTCGGTTATTTACATTTAGTGTGGACCTAAGTGTTTTTCGAAAGCAGGCCGCACAAGGATATATATATAATTTTATTATTATGGCATGTATTCTGCAGGTGTTACATGCTTTGTTTTAATTTAGATGAAATAGTTAAATTGGGTGCACGTGTGCAAATTTGGAAATAGTGGGGTATTATTCTTTCTCTTCCCGGCCTGGGGAACGTTTCCTGTGAGGAGGCAGGATGTTTTTTTATTTTTTTATTTTGGTTAAATTTTTACTTGACTTTTTATTCAAGGAACCAAGGAATTAATTTCGCGAGTAATTTAGAACGTAGTTATTACAGCGATTTGCTCGACATAAGTAATTTGGAATATGGCATTTATAATAATGATCCCTCATTTCCGCCTGGCCTAGAGATATATTTTTTTTAATTTTACTTTTTTTTTTTAATTATTTTATTTTACATTTTGGTATGGATATATTATTATTTAAGTTATATTTTTAAAAGATCCCAATTTTAATGTTAATTTATAAACTGCCCGTTACGATTAAATTTTCTACTACCAGCTGCTGCCCTCAGAGAAAATTTATGACTAACGATATAGGAAGGATGTAATTATTATTTAATTTAGGGACTATAAAATAGTTAAATCTGATCCTCTGTGTTGCCTAATTATAGGATATTTATATGCGGGGTGTGAAAAGTTTAGTGTAATTGTGTTAACTTGACATAATGGGTAATACCCTTTGCGCCCCCACCGAAATCCCAGAATGTATATGTGCCCCAAACGATACCCATTGTGGTGCCCTGAAGCAAGAGATGAAGATGGCTGGGTTCGCGAGGGTACGCCGTCCAGGTCCAACGCGTGCCGCGCCTTGGTGAATGGGTGCGTGGTCCTGGAATGCGCCTGGTTTCCCCCCGCGAAACCCGCGCACGACTCCTGGTGGTTGTCGCGGCTCCCGGGGCAGTGTAGTATTGTGCAATTATGCGCATGGAAGTTAAAGGAAAAGAGAGAATATTAATACACAAGTTATGGTTTAGCAGAGGATCAGACTTATTAGAATGTAGAATATGGAATAATTATGTTAATATGTTTAAACCCGTCCCTAATTTTGAAAATTGATTATTTGATGTTAATTATGCGAAATTCTAGGCTGAGCCTTAGTACATTATGCATAGCTGGTACGCATTTATATATTGTTTTAGGAGTAGCAATATTTATCGTTAACGTACTCTATTTAAGTGGACCACGTGGCGACCATAGGCTAAGCCTCTTTACTGTACACATATTTGATTACGCGTTTGAATATTGTAGGTGACCTCAATATTTTACATTATTAATTATAGGCCTAGCCTATTCACGGTGGGGATTACTTTCCCCTTAATCGTCAGGAAGCCCTTCCTGGAGCTCGGTTGAGTGGGGCTCGCAGGCAGGCGGTGATCCGGCCCTTGGTTCCGGGATTTCGTCGGTATCCATATTTACCGAACATACTGTTATATCGGAGATCGCATCCGAATACTCTCCCTCCTCGTCGGAGGTAAAAATCATCGGAGTTTCGCTGAGGGGGGCGGGCCCTCCAGGAGTTACCGGTAAGGTGAACGGTGATAACTGTTCGAGGTCGTCGTGCTCTGGTGCTAACAACGGCGTCGTGATACGTGAAGCCGGCGCCAAATGCGCGCAGTCACGTGCGGTCTGTTCGTTAAAAACTTTGCAGGAATCTGCAAAACTACTCAGCGACGACTCGACATTAACGGGGGATACAATGGGATCCCTCGGAGGTGAACGTGGCGGTGGGGCCACGACTTCCGCCATCATAGGTGGAAGCGGCACGATTTCTGCCCTCGCGGGTGGAAGCGGTACGATTTCCTCACTTAAAGGTGGGGACGGTACGATATCCACACTCATAGGTGGGTGTGGACTCAGGTTAGGCGGCAGCAAATCTGGGCTTGCCACGGCTGATCTCCCCTTAGGCTTGTCGGTTTTCCCCTTATGGGAAACCATGGGGGGCGCGTTTTGTGTACGCGGAACATAGGGTCCCAAGGGCTTGACTGTGGCGCTCCCCGGGATCCATTTTAATTGAGCAGCTGGCGCAGCAGAGGAAGTAGATTCCTCTGCCACATTCGCTGAATGGTCTCCAGAAGCAGAGACCCGCGCGGTTTCCGTACTGCCAGTGAAGTACGGACGGAGGACGGACTGTGGGACGCCGGAAAAATCAAACGTCTCAAAAGAGCCATCCCACTGCAGGGCGGATACGCCGAACCTGAAGTTGAACTTCATGTTCATCTCCTCCCATTGGTGGAGCTGTCGATCATAATGATCCATCATAAAGCGGTAACGATCGTCGGCCGCCTTGACTTGGGCTTTTGCCTCTGCCTTAGTATCCTCAATCTCCTTTTGAGAAGTTTCCCACATCGTCTGCGCGCAAGTCACTTTGACTGCGTCCAGACAATTTACCCAGAAAGTGGACATAGAACTTACCATATTCATGAGAAAGTCCATTGTCTCAATTGACTCCGGGCCGGAGTTCCGCGCGAGGACCTCATGGACGGAAGGCGGTAAGCAATTATAACGCTCTATAAGGCGCTTCTTTGCAGCCGGGGATAAATCCGGCTGGAATGGAGCGTCTGTACTAGTGGATGGCTGCGCGTCGGTTGAAGCCGCGGTGGCCATCTCGGAAGCTCGTCGCTTTAAGTCGCGACGGAGCGAGGCGGGAATGGGTCCCACTGTCGGCAGTGTAGGATCCAAGGGTTTAGTGCCCTTGCGTTTCGCAGGTTGGGTGGGCGCCGGTATCGGGGAAGGGGCTGCCGCGGGCTTAGGTCGAAGGGCGGCCAAGCGCGCACTTTCCTTCTCCCCAAACTGTTGCAGGTCCTCGCCGCGCGCGATTTGCGCCGCGGTCCGTTCGAGAGGCGGGTCCTCTGTGGGAGGATCCACCACCGCTGAGGCATAAGAAATACCTGACTCGACTTTATCCGCTCTAAAGGGGCGGGGTTGTGGGGGCTGGGGACGGCCTCGGCGGGACCTGTGGCCACGGCCCCCGGACGTGGTAGGACGGGTAATGATACCGTCCTCTCTATCTAACTTTTCTTTAAGACGGCGTCTGCCTGCGGAAAAATAAGCTTTTTCGCCTAAGGTGACGCCTCCGTATATGCACACTGCTACAGTGTGCGCAGATATCGGTAACCGCAAAGTCTCGGCGAGAATTTGGCGGCCGCGCTCGGCATTAAACACCGGAATGAAGGTATACCTACAGTTATCCGACAAGGACGGATCTTGAGCTACACGCGCCAGTTTCCTTATGGTGGACTGCGGGCGCTTGTGACCCGACTTGGCGCAAATGCCGTACGACATTAAATGGCGTAACATCAGACCCCTTCGGAGAGTCGAGAAGGGTTTACCCGTCGATTTAGTGAACCGGCACGCTGCGGAACGGTGGTCGTCGCACGACCATCTCGGCACAGTATACAAATGCTCTTCACAAATGTGACGAGCCAATACATCCCAACGCCTATAGCGGCGGTTAGGGTGTTTTAAGTTTTCTGGTAATGCGCTGGCGCGTTCCAGGAAATATTTACAAAACAGACACTTGTCTTTTGGGCGGAAAGTATGCCTAACAAATTTCAAGTGGGAAATATCTTGCGGCCGATAAGGCGACTTAGCTAAACCACGCACCGCAGTGATGATACTGTGGATACGCTGCACATAGGGCTGAAGGCCGGATTGATGATCATCTACCCAGTCCTCTACATCTGAATCCTCCCCATTTTCCCGTTGGACAGGGGGGAGGCGCAATTTGCATCGGCCAGTAGGTGTTGGGGGCAACATATACATAGCTAATGTCCGGTTTGGGCGTGGGGGGTCGAAATATCTCTCCCCCAGTACAGATTCCTGCAACATACCCAATTCAGCTGCCTTTCTTATAGGGACAGAACCAAGAGTGCGTTTATTGTAACCGCAATTTACTAAGTGGGGATACCTCTCAGGAATAGTAGCAACTGGGATATCGCTATCCCATTGTAACTCACCCTTCTCAAGCCGGTCGAGACGAAGTGCCATCGTCCCGTAAAGTGGGTCCAAAGTTGGGTCAGCAGGTGGTGTATCCTCCTCATCTGACACGTAATCCCTTGTCACAGCCCTTGATGCTGTGGCAGGAATTTTTCCTTCCGCCTCCCGTGGGGAAGGGTTTCGCGCAGCTACACGTTCCGACGACCGTTAAGTGGTGAACGTCTCACTGCCTCTGCTTTAGAAAGTCGGACATTAGACGACTTACCTGAAGATGAGGGGGTAGGCTCATCTTCTTGATCATGATCCTTCAGGCGCCGATTGGTGACCAAAGTGTATTCCTCCTCAGTCACCATGGGGCTGACGTGAGGGGCGGTTGTCTCGCTGTCAGCCCACGAGGTGGGCACAGACTGACTACAGGATGCTTCCTTGGCCGGAGCCGCGGAAGCGTCGTCTATCACCAGTGACAGACCTTCGGCCAGTCTCACCTCAGGTGTGAGGAGATTCCAGTCGCGAACTGTAAACACCGATATCCTACCGGTGCTTTTTTGCAACACGTTGCATGTTAGAGGGTTTTGGTCGGGACCCTTACCCGAACCTCCTTTGGCGGAGGTGGCCGATTCCATGCCCGACCGCTCGCGCGATCAGGCCTGTCCCCCGGCCGATAATCAGTACCACTGATTTGTTAGTGACTTGTAGTGTAAATAACCGATTAGCTCAAAACGCGCACTCACAGTCCCCCTCACTAAGGTAGCTGCCTACCCGTGAGAGTACCCAGCCTATTAGAAAATAGACTGGCAAAACCGACTAGTGTGCCGAGAAGGTTGGTGGAGTCTGCACTCAGTGGAAGCCGAGTGAAGACTGAAGTTCCGTACGGCCTTGCTAGCCACAAGTGCGCGGCAGCGCGTTCCTGTTAGCCGTTGACCAATGACAGACTCGCGTCTTGGCGGGAAACTCCGCGTTGACCCGGTTCGCACGCAAATTAGGTCACGGAGGGCCTTGGTTTTCCATGGCAACGGGGTCGCCTGCACCAGGCTCACCCACCTTAGAACGAATTCATTCGATCTACAGAAGTCGTGTATTGTGCTGACATTTACCCTAATACCTTGTTTACAATTTATAAAAGGGGCGATTAGGGGCTCTAATCGTTAGTCAGCGCATTTACAAACTTCTATATATTTTTTTTTTCCCGACAAATTTAATACGAATTTAATCGATAAGGGTTTACTTATATAATTTTTACGTAGCCGAAAGGGTGTCAACAACTCGACCCGTTCGTAACATCACCAACACGGGTTTAGTTTCGTTTAGAATTAATCCGGTTGATCATAGTACGAATAAGGGTGTTGGGGAGCTGAAACCCAGATTACCTTGAGTACATATCAACCGTATATCCATTTTAATTTGTTAAGATATAATGTTGATACGTAAATAATATCATTTTATTTACGGGTTGTTTTTATCACCAGCTGATTACGCCGGGCTTGTTTACATTCACGTATCACCTTTATCGCTTCCTCCTAGAGGAGCGATTATTCGTATTAAGATAGTACACTCATAGTGCATGTCATGTAATACTTGGTTTATTTATTTATTTTATCACGCATTTCTTGTTAGTTATAGTTATATTTTGGAATGTTCGTCAAAATAAACGCCGTACCATGACGTCACACGCAGATAGTCCCCTGTGACAGTTCCGAGGGATTTATACGCCACCCTGAACTTTGTGCAAAACGTGTACGTCCCCATCACTACCTACCAATGCGCCGTGCGCAAATTGCGTGCTGGACTTTACAATAAAATTTCCTGACCTAACAGAAATGGCTTCCAGTATTTATTTTCTCCCGTTCTCCTCAATCTGCTAAATGCTGTACACTCACTCCCTTTCGGAAATAAATACAATATAACAAACGTAAAGGTTACGACGTACCGCGGCACTGGTACCAGCTGGTCGTTTGAGAGGACGTGTTTATTACGAGCGCCGCGCGTGGCCTGGGGCACAGTGCAACTGTACCTCCGTAGCGACAACACCTCCGGCCTGTACAACTCCACCATCCCCAAATAACATGCGCGTGGCAATCGTGTGCGACTCTCGGGGGTCTGGACTACAACGGCTGCTCGACCGGCTCGTGGAGGAGCATGAATTTTGTGTCCTCACCAACCCTGGAAAGTATCATTGGATCGCTCTCTCAAAAAACACATCCGCCCCGAACCTCCCCACCCCGCCTCCCCACCCACCCTCACCACACACCCCCCAGGACTCACATGCGCCAGTCGCTGGTTCGCATACGGTAAGTGAAAATACAATCTAGAGCAAACGTCCGCTTGTTAGAACGCAAATTTCGTATCAAAGACCAGACTCCATGCGCAATATCGCTCACCTCGGCACTCTGTAAAAATATATGTTTTCTGCGCCGCATACTGAAGGGCTGTCCGCTGCATTTTAGGGAAAACTTCCAACCGGAATACGTTCTGCTCGCTGCCGGAATATGCGACGTGACGGCCCGGAATCGGCGTACCCGGACGACCATGGTGCGGACGCCAGACTTCATGGACGTCCTCGGCGGCCTAGGGGTACGGCGGGAAGAGTCCCTCTCCCTACTCCGGACAGTCTACACGGGGAGGGTGAGCGTGGCGACCATCCCCGCGGTCAACCTGACCGACGCCAATCACCCGGCACGGCGGAGGTGGACGGCGACGCAATACGCGGCCTACCATCGGGCGCATCCCCGCCCTCACGCGGATCAGGTGAGGCCGCAATTTGTCTTGATGGAAAGGGAACTCTTTTAAGTACGACTTTAACTAAGCTAATCATCTTAGATTGCCGTGTTGAATCCTGATGGGAAAGGAAACCCTGATATGCAATAGCTTATCTAGCACGAAAATGCTGATGGTATTATCGATGTAATCCCTTCAATTTAGTTATATGATTATATTTTACTCTCCGCAGGAGACCATTGACCGCGCGCTGAGAATGTACAACGACATTCTCCGGCGGCTGAATGCCGAGGCCGGTCAGCCCACCCCCGATCTCGCCGCCACCATCACGTTTCGGGGGGCCACTCATTATGAGAGGCTGGTGGACGGCGTGCACGCGACGGGCGGCACAAAGAAGAGGTGGGCCCGGTGCATCGCCTCTTGCGTGCGGGCCGCCCACCAGGAAACCCTGTAATTAAATTTTTTTTTTTTTAAATTTAACTTTAAATAAATTCTTGAAAAATTACCATTTATTGTCGTTGTTATGTTGTGTATGTACAGTACTTTTTAATGTTGGATGTACATATTCGGTAATTCTTTGATTTGGGTCTATGTCATAGCTGAACCATCGATAGCTGGCCTAGCCCACGATTTAAGTAATTTTTTTTTTTTAAATTCTAATAGATGTACGCATTTTACTGTTGGTGTTCTTACGGTGTATGTGTACGCATTTTTATGTTGGGCTATACCATAGTTGTACCATCGATAGGTAGCCTAAACCCTTATCAATGTACGGGCTGATGATATGTAATATCTAATTTTGCTTCCCCAGTCCCCAAGTAGTACGGAATTGTCTCCCAAGTAAGTTAATGAGCCTTATAGGAGGGGTCTTATAACTTAAATGTGTATCGTAAGTAAAAGTCATGGGAGGGCGGCGATTTTCTTACTCTGGTATCATAATTATGGCATAGACTGGTATATAAAATATAACATAAACCGATGCCATTTGTAATTTGGTCGCCTCCCACCCCGACTTCTGACTAATAAATGTTAACGGTCGCTCGACCCGGCGCTTGGTTCACCGCGGGTGGTGGAAACCAACAGCTGTGTCTTTTCCGGAGATTGCGCCGTATCGGGTTTCCGCGCCGAGTCGGCGTTAATTAATTTATCGCCGTCTTGGCTATCTGGCGGAATCCGCCCGGTGTACAATTTCAAACGGCCTGTATTTGATTTTCGAGCGGCTGATAACGCCGTCTTAATTATAACCGTCGTATCGGATATGACCTCAGTAATCTTCCAGGGCCCGTCCCAGTTTGGTGCGAGTTTAATGTGTGCCGTGGGGGCATGGTATCTTAACACCAAGTCACCCACTGCAAACCGTGGGAAGTCCGCATTCCCATAAGAATTTTTATTTCTTTGAATACTTTTCTCTGTGCTATTACGCACCCTGCCATACGCATTGTGGAAACAACATTCCAACCATCGGACGAAAGCCGGTGTGCAAGCATCGTCTGAATGTTTGTCTAACACTCCGAATTGCAAATCACATGGTAGGCGCAATTCTTCCCCAAACACTAGCGTATTGGGAGTAACCCCGGTAGCGGCGTGTATTGTGCAATTATATGCGTGTGCTACATACTTAGCATGTAAATCCCAATCGCTCTGCTCTTCATTGACCATGCAGGCCAGAGCAGAAATTAAGGTCCGATTAAATCGTTCAACTAAACCATTGGATCTGGGACAGTAAGGGTTCGTGCGGGTTTTATAGCAGCCTATCAGTTTGAGCATAGTCTGGAATAATTCCGACTCGAACTCCCTGCCCTGATCTGAGTGTAATATAAGGGGAGCCCCGAAAATCAGTATCCAATTATCCACCAATGCGTGCGCGGCCACTGCCGCCGTTTGGTTACGTAATGGGTAGACTTGTACATATTTTGTAAAGTGGTCCTGTACTACCAACATCACCAAATTATCCCGGTTAGTGCGCTTAAATCCTGAGACGAAGTCACAGGACAGGCGCCCCCAACGTTGGCCTGTCATTTGTTGCTGTAACGGCATTTTAGCCATTCCCAGCCCTGGCTTAATGAGTGCGCATCTCGGGCAGGATTTAACCCAATCGCGCACACGCGAATTCATGCCTGGCCAGTAATATCGCGTGCGTATTTTGTCTAGGGTTCTCTCCCTTCCAAAATGCGCAGCGGTTGGATGGCTGTGGCAGAATATTAATATGTCCTCTCGTAAGAGGAAAGGTATAACGAGTTGTTGATGAGTTATGAGAGAATGGGGGTCGAGCGCATTCCTGCATAACACCCCATTCACTACAGTTAACTGTTCCCATTGGTTTAACAATTTAATAGTTTCTGTATTCTCCGCACTTACGAGATCCTTAGGAGGTCTCACCGTATGCGCATTTAACAAAGAAATAACGGTGGAGCATGTCACATCTGCTGCCTGAGCCTGACGCAATTCATTTTGTGTCCAGAAATGGAAGCTATTTTCCTCATCAGGACTCTGACGTAAGGATGCAACCACCGCTGTATGAGCCCCACAATCGTCACATTCCGGTATGCCACAACGACGTACAGGAATGCGACTAAGCGCGTCAGCGTTAATATGTTGAGAGCCGGGTCGATAAGTAATTTGCCTGTTGGTGAGGCCAAATTCAGACAACCACGCCAACCAACGTCCTATCATACCCTCAGCCTCTTTAAAATTTAGTAACCATTTTAATGAATGATGGTCAGTACGGATCTAGAATTCAGAATCCCAAAAATAATGACGCCATTTTTTAGTGTATACGACTATCGCCATTAACTCCCTTTTTGTTGTACAATAACGCCGTTGACAGGCATTGAGCCTATTGCTGGCAAAGGTAATGGGTACTTCAACCTCGTCTTGCACCTGACTTAATGCGCCTGCTATGGCAAATGCGCTAGCGTCAGTGTCCAAGATAAATTGTCCACTAGGCCGTGGGTACCCTAGTACTGGCGTATCAGCGAAAAGTCGTTTTAGGTCAATGAACGCATTTTCCTGTGGTATACCCCATGCAAATATTTGCGTGCTGACATTAGCCACATCCTGTATGGAAGCGACTACATCGGCAAAATGGGGAATGAAATCTCGATAATAGGAAGCAAATCCGAGCAAACTTTTTGTCTCTTTAGGAGACTTAGGCGCTGGCCAATTGGTTATAGCCTCAATCTTTTTAGGATCCGCTTTTATACCCTCACTAGACACAATTCTACCCAAATATTCAGTTTCCTTACGGAATAGATGACATTTGGACGGTTTAAGTTTTAATTTAAATTTGCGAAGTCTTAGAAAAACTTCTCGTAAATGCGAACGACATGTGGAAACGGTGTCACCGAATATTATAATGTCGTCTAAGTATACCAAACAGTGCGTAAACAGTAGACCGTTTAACATTTCCGCCATCATTTTCTCAAAGGTGGCGGGAGCATTACATAGACCAAAGGGCATTACCTTCCACTCATATAGACCTATATGAGTTGTGAAAGCAGTTTTCTCCCGATCATCGTGTTGCATCGCGACCTGATGGTATCCAGATTGGAGATCCAAAGTGCAGAACCACTTATTCCCTCCCAGACTATCCAAGCTCTCGTCTATCCGCGGTAACGGGTACGCATTTTTCCGCGTCATAGCATTTAACTTGCGATAATCTATACAAAATCGCCACGTCCCATCCTTTTTGGTAACAAGGTGGACGGGCGAACTATAAGGACTTGTACTATCTGTAATGATCCCTGCCGCCAACATTTTGGCAACTTCGTCCTCCAGGGCTTGTTTCTTGGAGTCCATTAGCCTACGGTATGGTATCCTAAAGGGGGCGTTGTCACCGACATCTATATGGTGTTGTACGACATCTGTCCACCCCAGTTTAGCATCCGGTTTCGCGAATATATCGCGAAATTCGAAGAGGAATTCTGCGATTCTCTTTTTATCTTCCGCGTGCTCCAAATGCGTGGCCTCCGCCATGGATAGTATGAAGTCAGGAATTTGCGGCAGGCCCGCAAATTGCGTTCTGTCAACGGGAAAAACCGGTTCTGGGGATCCTCCATATCCCTCCACGCCGCGTTCTCTTTTGAGTAAGTCGAACACCATGGCGGCCATAGGACTATTTATGGAACCATGCGATCTGGCCTCAGAGGCGTTGCCAATGACCTGGCCTCGCCGCAAATGGACACAATCGTCTGTAGTGTTACACAGCGGTAACACAGCACCTTCTGAACCACAAATTAACGAGGGAGCCGCTGTGACTCCCATACAACTGAGCACTTCAGTGTCGGGTTCAATTAAGCACTGACCCTTCCCTTCTATATGTCTGGTTGAAATTAATGCCGCCACCGTTTGGTGCGCATTTAATGTAACATCTTCTGCCAGGCACGCAAGACCGCAGTCTGTTCGCAGCTGACAGTGTGTGACCAAGTTATATGGATGCAGAATTTCCAGCAGCCCATTATGTGGTGAGAGACTGGCTTCATAAAATGACATCCAGTCGCTCCCCAGAATACCATCCTCTGGTATGTCCACTATCAATACGGATGAGTAAAATATCTGATTGGCGATACCCAACGGGATATCAGTACAACCAAATTGTGGGATTACTAGTCCCGTTACACTTAAAGGCCTCACGTCAGAGACCAAATTACGCGTATTCAGGTTGAGATTATCAAAGAATCCTTTTCCTATCACGGACATGGCCGCCCCGGTATCAATAAGGAAGAATCCATTGGATTCTCTAATGTTGATGGGGACATACCATCTTTTCCCATTCAGTGGGAAAATGTTCATGGCGAACTGATCTCTTTCATCCACGTTGTGTAGGTTTAGTCCAGTTCTCTCTAAAATATAGTCCATACACGGATCAGACTCAGGGCTGCGCGCATTTTGCGCGCACATTGATCGCATTCCAGCCAAGAAAACCTGGCGGGCGCCGATAGTACATGTAGACGGTGTAGACACACTGTGCACATTGCACGAATCTGATGGGAGATTGTGTGCAAGGGGTTTAGCACAACTCTCAACAGATGCGCTGGGAAGATTTCCCCGTACAATAATAGCTGACAACACTTCCGGCGTTGCAGCTGGTACTAATTTAAAAAATCAGTATCGGCTAAGAACTCGGGAGATCCCGATTCATGGTGTACGGCAGCAACAGCGCTATGGTTAGGCGCGAATTGCTTGCCTGTGGGCGCAATTTGCTTGCTCCCATGCACATTGTTAGTGACAGGGCGCGCGATTCGCGTATTATCGCGCGCATTATTTTTGCCGCTGGCTGCCTGTAGCCGGGCCAATAGTTCTGGTACATGGCGCGAATTATCGCACCCCTTACGGACTCCATCCACCATAGCCTGCTCTAAGGAACGAGGCTGTGACAAAGGACACTCATACGCCATGTGACCAAAGTCCCGGCATCTAAAACATTCAATCCTCCCGGAATTCCGAGAGCGATTCGGGCGGTTCGTTTGAAACACCCTTTGCGATCTACCCTGCAAATCAGGGTTAAAGTGTGGACGCCTATTTGGCCATTCACGCTTGTTAGCGTTACCCTGTTGGGTATTCTGTGAAGGGTGCCCGTTATAGGCGCAAAGTCCTGTATCCACTGTATCATATGGATTGTCGTACGGCAAGTCTGCCACGGCGGAAGTAATTTCCGCCACCGTGCAGTTACGTGGGGTCATACGCGCTTTTGCCGCGTGATCCCTTAACATTTGATAAATATCCTCCATGGTGTGTCTACCCGGAGACCATTGCTTTAAAATCATGTCGCGTTCCTCCCGGTCGCGCAAACCATGAATGAACACTGCCACTGTTTTGCGCGTGATTAAATCGCGCGACATTCCACATCCTTGTCCAGCTTTCCTGGCCTCAGACTCTAGCATCATCCCGTAGTAGACGGAATTTGCCGAGTCTGACGGACGTTGGAATCTCTTCTCAAAGAGTTCCCATTTCGATAAGGGATCCATTCCCTGGAATTGCCAAGCCAGCGCTTCCACCAATTCATCTAAGGTGGCGCAATTATCTTGCTCCCACCTATCCACGGCCAACTGACCTGGACCATCTTGTAACAAGTGGATCAGGCGCGTGAGCGCAGTGGTCTCATTCCACCGGTTCACGGACATCGCCTTACTAAATTTTTCCCACCAAGTCTCCCAGTCTTGGTTTATTCCGTCAAACGGGGGAACTTCCACAGCCCTAACCCTTGCGGGCTGGTGCTGCTCTTGCACGCTTATATTTCGGTCGCGCAAATACAGGGATCGGTATACCGCTGAGGCAACGATCCCAGGGGTGATAGTGGATGCCTCCATTACCGCCCGGCGAATGGCTGGGTTCGTCTTTATGAGTTCCCGTTCTGCACCGGTGTAGCGGTATGCAGCAAAAGAGTCGGCGCTCGCGTTCTGCGCGCAGCCGTCGACGGGCGTATTCTGCCTCGCTGGAGGTGAGGGAGCCGTGCGCGCACAGCCTCCCGCGTTAGACGCGTTCACATTGGCGCTGCTAGGAGGGCCAAGCTTTGCTTGCCGTTGGATTGCTTTTAACACTTCCTCAGAACCCCCGGGGTTTTGCTGCGCTTTTATATCGCCCCCAGCAAATTGTTGCCATTGGGCATTCAGCTCATTTTCGCGCGTGATGATTTCCCTCTCACGCTTTTGTAACGCATTTAGTTGCTCCCGTTGCACGGAATGTTGCGCGGCAGGTATCATGTACGACAAGTCCATGACTGGGGGCGGAAGAGACAGGGTCGGAGTAGCACCCGTCCTGTCTTTCGGAAGGAAAGAGAAGAGGCTGCCTTCCTCGCGAGTGACCTGTAAGGACATTTGCGCGCCTTTGGCGGCTTCAGGATTTTGCGCGGGCGCAAATTGCGTATCAACCACAGCTTTTCCAGGAGTTCCTGGATTAGCCGTTACAGTAAGGGGCGAAACCCCGGCAGGTCGGACTGGGTCCGCCATCACGGTAAGGGGGGATACCCCGAGACTTCGAACACTGTCCGAATCTGTTATGGAGACGCCGTCCAAAGATTGCGCCTCCCCATCGCCCTTTTCCTCCCCCCCAGATGCTGCCGAGCGCAAGCAACTGCGGCGGGCGGAAATAGGGCCCTCACCAGGTTCCTTCCGCCTTGCCAGTTCGCGAGCCTTAGCCTATGCGAGCCTAGGCGACTGGCTTCTGGAACCACCTAAACTAAAAGAAATTCCAAATTTCGCCGATATCAAAAAGTAATAAACAATTTATCTGAAATTTTGAAGTTTACCTGGTTGTTACCCTGAATGTACTAAAATTTATGAAAAATGCTCCGAAAATTGTACGAATAAAAGGAGAATGAATAAAATTGAGCAACTGAAATAAATTAATCGCTCTATACCCAGATAGAACAGTTCCTTGATTTCAGTTATTTTCTCGCTATCACCAACGGTTAATTATAGAAATACGCGAAATTTAGAAGATCCTAATGAAAATTTGAACAAAAAGAAAGATGCCGAATAAGAAGGAGATTAAGAAATAAAGGTTAATGAAAGAGCTATTAGACGTAAATACAGGAAAAAGAGTGAAAAAGCTAGCACGTAACGAAAACCGACCAAACAGTCTGGCAGACATTGACACACTGCCCTAATGTTCCAATAACGCTTTCTGACGTCGTCTCCTGTGCCAGCGACGCGCGACGTCGCTAGGTAACGATGGAACTAAGAAAAACATGCGGCTAGCGCAAGCAAACTGCGAAGATTCACTAAAAATAGGCCGGCATTTAATGTCGGAGAACCGCAGCAGCAATTTTAATTTAAAACTCTAACCAAATATAATGCACGTATAGCCTAGTATCGGGATAGCTAGTCCACGTCCTGTACGCCTCCTCCAGTCGGAGCGACACTAGGGTACGCCATTATTGTGCATCTAACGCTCCTCAGGCCACGATTTGCGCAGATGTTTTAACCGCGGATTCAAGGCTCGCCCCTCGCTGGTTGTTTAAACTACTAATTAATTAAGGCTAGCCGCAAAATATAACAAGTATACCACGTGGGTCAAGTCACCATTCGCAATGATGCTGCCCCGGTACGCCGTAAACTCTCAATATCACGTCATGGAACATGAAGACAATGACCGTGTGTCGCTGTCACAATGCGTACGCGCTGTCACTTCTGACAACACGCCGTTATTTTATAAGATTCGCGTATCGAAAGTGAACTAAAAGGTATTACACTCCTTACTAATCCTGGTCACGGCACCAGTTTAACCGTTCAGCTAATCTGCCCCCGCCTAAGGCGAGCCTAACGTGTTAATGTTATGTAATAATTTCCATGTGAAATTCCTGAGCCTGCCGCGGGCTGCTGCGGCTCCTCCTCCCGTCTGCAGTTAGTCCGTCGCCGTCGGTGTCCACCCCGCGCTAAAGGCGGCCAGCCAGAGTTTCATCTACATACGCAATTCGCCGACGAGCGCGCCTATAGGCCTAAAGTTTCCCTACTTCTATAAGTTAGGTTATTTCAACTAGCTGGCTGTCCCCTTCGCATTTCGGTATATTAATTGTGTTACTGAATAAATCTAGAAGTACGCGTACGGCTAGGGATGCCGCCGCTGTCACTGATAATCAGTTCTAAGTTAATGTCGTTAATTTCCGCCTTGAAGTAACACTACGTTAAATTCTGTTATAGTCTGTCATTATATTCCCACAGATGGAGTAAGTAACTGCATGAGGCCTACTTAGGCTTAAGGCCCTTAATTACATACAAAGCAATCGAATATCAGGTTTTCTATAGCGGTTAATCCACAATAATACTGGAGGATAGTAAAGAATGCAAGGAACGTCTCAGTCCACCTTCACGAGAGCTCACGACTTTATTCGTACCATAACTAACAAGGATACCAGCGAAATATGCATACCTATTTAAGGCGCTACTAACTCCCTTTTCCTCCCGTGTGATTTGATTACCTTGGTTTTAGAATTTAGATAAGAAAAAGACCGAATATCGGCTGAAAATGACAGAGCGCGAATAAACACGTCTGCCGGGTCAGGCCCCGAACGCCCGACCTTCTTTCGTTGCTTAGCTAGTCGCTAAGCAACGCTTTACCCCCGCGAACCGTCGCGTGCACATGCGGAAGCAATTTGCGCGCCCGTTGGACGAGTGCGCAAATTGCTCAAGGCGAGTAGACACGCCCACTTCATATATATACATATATATATATGTATATATATATATACAAATATATATATACATATATATATATATATACATATATATATATATATGTGTGTGTGTGTCGTAAATGTCTATTATCATTCAATACGAAAACATCACTCGTTATATCCATTGAAACATGAATGGGTAGGATAGGTGTGAAAATGGAACAATACAACACAATGCACCGACAGAGTATGCGCAACGTTCCAATGATAACACTAATAAATAACTAGTAAATACGTATTTGATAATACATGTAGTAAACTGGTTATTCCACACCATGGGGTTTATGCAATCAGTCTGATATATAAGGATAGCTAATACAAACTTCCCAACGAGATTTTATATGGGTATGGCGATACACACAATCGTACCTAACCATACTGTTTAATATGTATTTTTATATATAAACAATATAAATATATATATAAATATATATTAAATATAAATCAATATATATGAATGTGTATAGCTAAATATAAATATACAATATACATAAACACACATGAATATGTATACTTTATATAAATATGTATACATACGTATCCATATGTATACCCATTTATAAATATATGTAAATATATGTAAATATATGTAGATATATGTAGATATATGTAGATATATGTAATATATGTATATATATTCTACAACTCGACCGACTAGTAATAGATATAGTGCATCTAATAATGCAAACCATTTCTTTTGGAGTAGAATTCATGTATGAGTCAATCCAATTATATTAAGACTAGAGGATGTTCAGGGCTGTGGAGACTGAGCTAATTTAATCATCATTGCTCACGGACACATCTGACTCAGAGGCATGAGTGGGTTAATCAAGGCTTTTATTCGGGCGCTGCCCACCCAGCGACATGTACATTGACTGTGTATCATCGGGCAAGAAGCGAACGAGCGAAGGCCCCGATATATTGGGGAAATGAAATGTGATGAGGGCATATGAGTCATGTGAACAATTTAACCAACGAGTAACAATTACCTAAATCTAAAATAGCAATAGTTAATGCAGGTGTGGGTGGGTGGGTAAATTTGGAGGTGGGAAGTGGTCAGTGCGGGAGTTTGAAGAGGACTGACCAGCTTTGGTGGCTCAGGGAGGTGCCAAGATAGTGCTGCACCATGATTGGCTGGCAGGACTGGGGGAGTCCCCTCGGGGGGGAGCTGTCATTGGCCGGGGGTGGGTGTGGGGGGGGGGGGCTTCTCTCTCATCAATACATGTTCATTCTGCCTTATTCTGGACTTGCTACCTGTGCATTCTTTAATAGACCCCCACCAGTTAAGCTGGAAATTACTTGACCACGACAGTGGCAGGGGGGTGGGGGGAGGGCTTCAGCCTTGAGCCTGCCATGTCCAGCAATGACACCGAATGAGAACTTGCTCATTCAAGACGTCATTTACCACCGAGTGAGTAGCATTCACATCACATCTACTTTCGGGCATCACACCTCCATTTCTGCTAATCGAACTTATCTTTGTTCAAATTTCAAATTCAGCCATTAGCCATTTCCCAGAATTGGAATGTCAAAAGCATGTGGATTTAAAGAGCCGAGAACAATATTGTTCCCTCACCTGTTGCTTTGCGGTTAGTTTGTAGACCATGGGATTGTGGATTCGAACCCTGGTCGAGTCAAACCAATGAATTAAAAATTGATACTTGTCACTTCCTAGCCAGGCGCTCGGGATTATTAGGATAGGGCAAGGACTGGTTGGCTCAGTGTCAGGATAATGTGACTGAGTGGGATATCAGGTCATGGTGCTGGTGGCCTGGTCTCCCAGTGAGGCGGCACTATAAAGTCGCCATGAGTGCGCTCTGTCACAAGTCGGTACCCGTCCTGATATGACCTTAGATGTTGCTAGGACTTAAAACAACAACAAACAAACAAACGAAGTAGGTACCCATCCTGATATGACTTTAGATGTAGCTAGGACATAAAACAACAAACAAACAAACAAAAGCTTTGCGGTTATGATTTCAGACTATATTTGAAACTAGGATATTGAAACTAGCCATACATCAGCACCACTCGCTGAACATTGTTTGTTGGGAGTTTACGTCCTAGCAACATCTAAGGTCATATCAGGATGGGTCCCGACTTGTGACAGTGTGCCTTCATGACAACTGTATAGTGCTGCCCCTCTCGGAGACCAGGCCTCTGGCACCATGACCCAATATCCCACATATTCACATTATCCTGCTACTATGCTAACCAGTGTTTGTCCTATCCTATTAAGGCTGAGTGCCAGGCTAGGCAGCAATAACTATAAATATTATAAGTCATTGGTTTGACTCGACCGGGAAGCGAAATCCTGACCGTCCGCCTGGGAGGGCTGCGTTCTATCCATTCAGCCACCACGTCCAGTGCTCGCTAGTTACACTGCCTTCTCCCATAAAACTGGGTCAGCCACAATCCGCAAGGCAGCATTACCTGTCAATGTTGTACTACAGGTTACACAAACTGCAAGACATACATGCCCAACCCATTCTGCCTTATTCTGGGCTTGCTACCTATGCATTCTTGAATAGACAGACCCCCCACCAGTTAAGCTGGAAATTACCTGACCAGAGTAGTTCCAGAGTTTGCTGTCAGATTTTTTTTCTTTTTATTCTTGAAGATTTATACTGCCTATTATGGATAAGCCTGAATAGACTTGTTTTCACCATTAGACAGTTTGTCGATAGAAAGCCCGAGCCTACACTTTTACCGACCCAAAGGATTTTTAACCTCCCACACCACATAGACATGGTATGAGAGCAACTGGCCTTTGATGACGCTGTAAGTTATCCACAGGGTGGAAATCCAAATTGGCAGAAGTGGGGGCATGGGGAATCGAACCCTCAACCTTCAGATTAGGAGTCTGATCTAGAAAAAAGTCACACACTCTACCCACTCCGCCACAGAGAACACCGATGTCACTAGCTTATCCGGAAGGGTGTAATACATGAAGAGAGCAGCGGTGACATTCCGGAAAAAAATACAATATAGTTCATGGAGCCAGTTTAAAGTTAGCCACTTCTAATAATAGGGAGCACTTGTTGAGACCAGTGGCCCATAGGCTTCGCGTGCAGAAGGTTGCGAGTTTGAAACCAGGTGGAGACAAAATACAAAATCACAAAATACAAAACTGCAAACTTGATACTTGTCGCTACCTAGCCTGACGCCCAGAATTACTAGAGTAGGGCTATTACGGGTTAGCTCAGTAGCAGGATAATGTGACTGAGTGGGAAATCACGTCGTGATACCAGCGTGATTGCAGTGGCGAGGTCAGTGGGGCAGCACTATAAAGTCACCATGAGTGCGCACTGTCACAAGTTGGTACCCATTCTGATATGACCTTAGATGTTGCCAGGATGTCAAACCACAACGGACAAACAAAGCCTTCAAGTTGCCCCTATTATATATAACTCCAGGAGAATAAAGGACAGCTAGCAGCAAACTAGTTTGCCTCGTGAATAAATACTATTCACCGGAACCAACTGACAATGAACGCCAAGGCGTCCCACCAGCTTTCTTGAAAGGCAATTACAAGTAAAGTGTGATCTTTATGACGGCTCTGCATTAGTGGTCTCGTTGATAGGGATCATCTTAAAATGAACAAATCTAATTAATTCAAACCGCCGCTACCCAAATTATCGCTGCCATTAGGAGATGTGTCCTGGGTTATCTGCCGTAAATCCCACGTGTTTCAGTGATAACGTACCCCCCCACACCCCACACCCCACACCCCTGCACCCACAACCCCCAACCCCGGCTCAGGAAATTAGGAGCTCCAGCTTAGGCCGTAGTCGCTACAAAAACAAACAACAAAAAAACCAGACCCCCCCCCCCCCCCCATAGCAACATGGTAGTTATTCCGAGCTGCTCCGAGCTGCTCCCGCCACATTCCCCGAGGACGCTAATCAGTCCCGAGCAGCTCCGACCATTTCCGAGCAGTGCCACATTATCGAGGGCAGTTTTAATCCTCGGCCTGCACACACACCCTGACCCCTCCCTCCTATTCCCTCCCACCCCCACTCCCCTCCCTTCTCCTCCCTCCGCCCCTTCCCCTCCACACCCCCCCTCCACACCCACACACGGGAGTAGTTAGTTCTCTTGCCGAGTGCGTTTTTTTGCCGGTTATTACACCATAAAGCCTAGCATTATACGCGGTTCAAGGCCGTGATAACGCTTGCACAACACAACTTGTACTGGCCCTTGTTTGATATGATCTCATGTATTCTTAGAGATATGCTTCATTGGATTACATACTGTTATTACATAATAAAGCCTAGCACTACAAGACGGTCAATCAATCAATGGTTGCCGTCTTCTCGAAGAAGGTTGGCTGCAATGGACCTCCATCTCTTCCTGTCTTTCGTTCCTCTCACGCATTCCGCATAGCTCATTGCTGTCCACTCAGTGATGTTGTCCATCCATGTTGTCCATACACGACGGTACACAACCGTAATCACGTTTGCGCAACACAACTTGTGCGGACCCTGGTTCGATATGCTCTCATGTATTCTTGGAGATATGCTTCATGGGATTACATAATTTTATTACACGATAAAGCCTATATTGTACTGGTTCGATATGCTCGCATGTATTGTTGGAGATATGTTTCATGAGATTACATGATGTTATTACACAATAAAGCCTATATTGTACTGGTTCGATATTCTGGCATGTATTCTTAGCGATATGCTTTCATGGGTTTACGTAACTATATTTACAGCTGTAGAGATAGTTCTACGAGTGTCATTAAACAGTTTGCACTTCATCTTGGGAGGAGGGAACGAGGGGAGTGGCCAGCCCCCCCCCCCCCCCCACACACACCTCCCACCTTTCACCAATCAGTAAATATATGCAGCAAATTAAATTAGCATAATGTGGATAGAATGTTGCCGCCATCGACTGTAGTGAACTGGGAAGGATCGAATCCTCCAGAAGACAATATCAATGCGAGTTCCAGCACGCAGAGCACGATCGCACCGACGTGTGATGCGTCGGATGCATCTGAAATCGGAAGCCTGACGTCAGCTAGATTTTACAATTGATCAGGAATCCGACGTGATTGCCAAATCGGTAGAGCGTAGACTTCCCGTATGGAAGGTAGGGAGTTCAATTCCCGGTCGAGGCAGAGCAAAGAGTTACACAATTGAGATTTGTCACTACCTAGCCTGGCACTCAGCATTACTAGGATAGGGCAAGGACTGGTTAGCTCAGTATCAGGATAATGTGCCTGAGCGGGAAATCTGGTTGTGTTGTTTTGTGACCAGGTGTCCCAGTGGGAGAGCACTATAAAGTCGCCATGTGTGTGGACTCACATTCACAAGTCTATTCCAATCTTGATATGACCTTAGATGTTGCCAGGACGCAAAACTCCATTCAACAACAATATTATCAGAATGTTTATATCGGCTTTCTGCTGTCACATTTACATTACAATATTGACATTGTTGTGACACCGGAAACTTGCTAGTAGATAAACGCTGCAAATTGACCGGTGGGTTTACATCTGCTTTTGACGTCACAACTCAGCAGGTGGTGCCTCGAATATGGGTTTGGCCTCGAATTAAATAATTGAATTTTAGATTAAGCATTATGTATCAAATTAGTCAATCTTTGTGTGTTATACGACAGCATTTCTTACAGAACCAACAATGAGGAGTAAAGGCGAAATCTAGAACAATAGATCCACCATTTCTGTTTAACATATGAGTTACCTTAAGTTTGGTTTGAAAGAAATCTAAGTAAAATGAATGACAGACAAAAAACCAAGACCGCATTTCTAATTATTTGATTGCACCCTTAACTGCCATCGATCTTTTTGTTTACATTTATTTAACTTTCTATGCCCCTTATGAAATCTTTAATCCATGATAGAAATACTGGATTTGTTCAAGTGATCTTGACGGAATGTGTCATCCTACGGAATGTTCCTACATTTTCCAGATGAACAACATCACATTGGGACGAGATCGGACTCTGAAGGGCACCAACTCAGGTGTTGACATCGATCAGACCGATATCGAAATGACGTCTAGCTTTTGTTGCGGTGTTACGCTGCTCGACAAGAGGCAACAATATAAAGCCTACTCTACCTCAACTAACAGAATGGTGGACAGGAGTCCCAGCTTGTGGAATTGTATCGGATTGACATCGGGGTATGTTAGATAGATGGGAACTTTAAAGTCACAGCAACATCGGGTTCCGACATTGCACCGACACAGGTGCTATTGGGCCAATATCGGATCGATGTCGCATTTCGGGATGGGCCTATTACATGTACAGTCAACTCATGGACATGCGCGTTAATCCATTGAGGATGTCGCCAGTGTTAATCGATGCGCCCACCCCAGCTCTCCCATTACCACACTTAAGGCTGCATTCCATATACGCGTAATGCGTAATGCGAATGCGAATGCGACAACAAATCGAAACGCCTTGAAACCTATGAGCTATATTCCATATATGCGTAATGCGTAATGCGAATGCAAATGCGAAAAAAATCCATTATCCAGATCGCTCCATGTAGCGATCGGTGCGTAATGCGTAATGCATCAAGGTGGTGCGAATAGAAAATCATCAGTCGCATTTGTCCATTGATATAAGGCTGGAGGAGGCGACTGATAATTACGGACATCATCATCATCATATGGGGTTGTTCGTAACCTTACGACGGTTACCGGTTGCAGAACTGCAACATTATAGAGAGGCTCCGATAAATCGGCC
>JASIRB010000266.1:0-24913 GCA_030323885.1 Branchipolynoe longqiensis
CGGTTAGGGTGTTTTAAGTTTTCTGGTAATGCGCTGGCGCGTTCCAGGAAATATTTACAAAACAGACACTTGTCTTTTGGGCGGAAAGTATGCCTAACAAATTTCAAGTGGGAAATATCTTGCGGCCGATAAGGCGACTTAGCTAAACCACGCACCGCAGTGATGATACTGTGGATACGCTGCACATAGGGCTGAAGGCCGGATTGATGATCATCTACCCAGTCCTCTACATCTGAATCCTCCCCATTTTCCCGTTGGACAGGGCGGAGGCGCAATTTGCATCGGCCAGTAGGTGTTGGGGGCAACATATACATAGCTAATGACCGGTTTGGGCGTGGGGGGTCGAAATATCTCTCCCCCAGTACAGATTCCTGCAACATACCCAATTCAGCTGCCTTCCTTATAGGGACAGAACCAAGAGTGCGTTTATTGTAACCGCAATTTACTAAGTGGGGATACCTCTCAGGAATAGTAGCAACTGGGATATCGCTATCCCATTGTAACTCACCTTTCTCAAGCCGGTCGAGACGAAGTGCCATCGTCCCGTAAAGTGGGTCCAAAGTTGGGTCAGCAGGTGGTGTATCCTCCTCATCTGACGCGTAATCCCTTGTCACAGCCCTTGATGCTGTGGCAGGAATGCCGTGGGGAAGGGTTTCGCGCAGCTACACGTTCCGACGACCGTTTTCGTGGTGAACGTCTCACTGCCTCTGCTTTAGAAAGTCGGACATTAGACGACTTACCTGAAGATGAGGGGGTAGGCTCATCTTCTTGATCATGATCCTTCAGGCGCCGATTGGTGACCAAAGTGTATTCCTCCTCAGTCACCATGGGGCTGACGTGAGGGGCGGTTGTCTCGCTGTCAGCCCACGAGGTGGGCACAGACTGACTACAGGATGCTTCCTTGGCCGGAGCCGCGGAAGCGTCGTCTATCACCAGTGACAGACCTTCGGCCAGTCTCACCTCAGGTGTGAGGAGATTCCAGTCGCGAACTGTAAACACCGATATCCTACCGGTGCTTTTTTGCAACACGTTGCATGTTAGAGGGTTTTGGTCGGGACCCTTACCCGAACCTCCTTTGGCGGAGGTGGCCGATTCCATGCCCGACCGCTCGCGCGATCAGGCCTGTCCCCCGGCCGATAATCAGTACCACTGATTTGTTAGTGACTTGTAGTGTAAATAACCGATTAGCTCAAAACGCGCACTCACAGTCCCCCTCACTAAGGTAGCTGCCTACCCGTGAGAGTACCCAGCCTATTAGAAAATAGACTGGCAAAACCGACTAGTGTGCCGAGAAGGTTGGTGGAGTCTGCACTCAGTGGAAGCCGAGTGAAGACTGAAGTTCCGTACGGCCTTGCTAGCCACAAGTGCGCGGCAGCGCGTTCCTGTTAGCCGTTGACCAATGACAGACTCGCGTCTTGGCGGGAAACTCCGCGTTGACCCGGTTCGCGCGCAAATTAGGTCACGGAGGGCCTTGGTTTTCCATGGCAACGGGGTCGCCTGCACCAGGCTCACCCACCTTAGAACGAATTCATTCGATCTACAGAAGTCGTGTATTGTGGTGACATTTACCCTAATACCTTGTTTACAATTTATAAAAGGGGCGATTAGGGGCTCTAATCGTTAGTCAGCGCATTTACGAACTTCTATATTTTTTTTTTCCTGACAAATTTAATACGAATTTAATCGATAAGGGTTTACTTATATAATTTTTACGTAGCCGAAAGGGTGTCAACAACTCGACCCGTTCGTAACATCACCAACACGGGTTTAGTTTCGTTTAGAATCAATCCGGTTGATCATAGTACGAATAAGGGTGTTGGGGAGCTGAAACCCAGATTACCTTGAGTACATATCAACCGTATATCCATTTTAATTTGTTAAGATATAATGTTGATACGTAAATAATATCATTTTATTTACGGGTTGTTTTTATCACCCGCTGTTTCCGCCGGGCTTGTTTACATTCCCGTATCACCTCTATCGCTAGTGGAGCGATTATTTTCGTATTAAGATAGTACACGTATAGTGTATGTAATGTAATACTCCGTTTATTTATTTATTTTATCACGCATTTCCTGCTAGTTATATTTATATTTTGGAATGTTCGTCAAAATAAACGCCGTACCATGACGTCACACGCAGATAGTCCCCTGTGACAGTTCCGAGGGATTTATACGCCACCCTGAACTTTGCGCAAAACGCGTACGTCCCCATCACTATATACCAATGCGCCGTGCGCAAATTGCGTGCTGGACTTTACAATAAAATTTCCTGAACTGACAGAAATGGCTTCCAGTATTTATTTTCTCCCGTTCTCCTCAATCTGCTAAATGCTGTACACTCACTCCCATTCGGAAATAAATACAATATAACAAACGTAAAGGTTACGACGTACCGCGGCACTGGTACCAGCTGACTATTGCAGAGACTGGGTGCACGGGCGCGTTGGCTTGGGCACAGTGTAACTGCTGCCACTGACACGACAACACGCCCAAACTACACAGCGATATCGTTTTAACCCAAGCACCAAAAAGAAAAATGCGCGTCGCAGTCATCTGCGATTCTCGGGGGTCTGGACTACAACGGCTGCTCGACCGGCTCGTGGAGGAGCATGAATTTTGTGTCCTCACCAACCCTGGAAAGGGGTATATGGACGCTATGCGCCAGTCGCTGTCGCGGATACGGTAAGTGAAATCCTAAGCAAGTCGCTTGTTAGAACGCAATTTTCTTATCAGAGACCGCCTCCACGCGCAAATTGCTCACCTGTAGACTCTGTAAAATATATGTGGCTGCGCGCAAATTGAAGGGCTGTCTCTCATTTTAGGGACTTCCAACCGGAATACGTTCTGCTCGCTGCCGGAATATGCGACGTGACGGCCCGGAATCGGCGTACCCGGACGACCATGGTGCGGACGCCAGACTTCATGGACGTCCTCGGCGGCCTAGGGGTACGGCGGGAAGAGTCCCTCTCACTACACCGGACCGTCTACACGGGGAGGGTGAGCGTGGCGACCATCCCCGCGGTCAACCTGACCGACGCCAATCACCCGGCACGGCGGAGGTGGACGGCGACGCAATACGCGGCCTACCATCGGGCGCATCCCCGCCCTCACGCGGATCAGGTGAGGCCGCAATTTGTCGTGATGGAAAGGGAACTCTTTTAAGTACGACTTTAACTAAGCTAATCATCTTAGATTGCCGTGTTGAATCCTGATGGGAAAGGAAACCCTGATACGCAATAGTTTATCTAGCACGATAATGCTGATGGTATTACCGATGTAGTCCCTTCAATTTAGTTATATTATTATATTTTACTCTCCGCAGGAGGCCATTGACCGCGCGCTGGAGCTGTACAATGGCATTCTCCGGCGGCTGAATGCCGAGGCCGGTCAGCCCACCCCCGATCTCGCCGCCACCATCACGTTTCGGGGGGCCACTCACTATGAGAGGCTGGTGGACGGCGTGCACGCGACGGGCGGCACAAAGAAGAGGTGGGCCCGGTGCATCGCCTCTTGCGTGCGGGCCGCCCACCAGGAAACCCTGTAATTAAATTTTTTTTTTTTTAAATTTAACTTTAAATAAATTCTTGAAAAATTACCATTTATTGTCGTTGTTATGTTGTGTATGTACAGTACTTTTTAATGTTGGATGTACATATTCGGTAATTCTTTGATTTGGGTCTATGTCATAGCTGAACCATCGATAGCTGGCCTAGCCCACGATTTAAGTAATTTTTTTTTTTTTTAAATTCTAATAGATGTACGCATTTTACTGTTGGTGTTCTTACGGTGTATGTGTACGCATTTTTATGTTGGGCTATACCATAGTTGTACCATCGATAGGTAGCCTAAACCCTTATCAATGTACGCATTTTACTGTTGGTGTTTCTTGGGGGCTGATGATATGTAATATCTAATTTTGCTTCCCCAGTCCCCAAGTAGTACGGAATTGTCTCCCAAGTAAGTTAATGAGCCTTATAGGAGGGGTCTTATAACTTAAATGTGTATCGTAAGTAAAAGTCATGGGAGGGCGGCGATTTTCTTACCCTGGTATCATAATTATGGCATAGACTGGTATATAAAATATAACATAAACCGATGCCATTTGTAATTTGATCGCCTCCCACCCCGACTTCTGACTAATAAATGTTAACGGTCGCTCGACCCGGCGCTTGGTTCACCGCGGGTGGTGGAAATCAACAGCTGTGTCTTTTCCGGAGATTGCGCCGTATCGGGTTTCCGCGCCGAGTCGGCGTTAATTAATTTATCGCCGTCTTGGCTATCTGGCGGAATCCGCCCGGTGTACAATTTCAAACGGCCTGTATTTGATTTACGAGCGGCTGATAACGCCGTCTTAATTATAACCGTCGTATCGGATATGACCTCAGTAATCTTCCAGGGCCCGTCCCAGTTTGGTGCGAGTTTAATGTGTGCCGTGGGGGCATGGTATCTTAACACCAAGTCACCCACTGCAAACCATGGGAAGTCTGCATTCCCATAAGAATTTTTATTTCTTTGAATACTCTTCTCTGTGCTATTACGCACCCTGCCATACGCATTGTGGAAACAACATTCCAACCATCGGACAAAAGCCGGTGTGCAAGCATCGTCTGAATGTTTGTCTAACACTCCGAATTGCAAATCACATGGTAGGCGCAATTCTTCCCCAAACACTAGCGTATTGGGAGTAACCCCGGTAGCGCCGTGTATTGTGCAATTATATGCGTGTGCTACATACTTAGCATGTAAATCCCAATCGCTCTGATCTTCATTGACCATGCAGGCCAGAGCAGAAATTAAGGTACGATTAAATCGTTCAACTAAACCATTGGATCTGGGACAGTAAGGGTTCGTGCGGGTTTTATAGCAGCCTATCAGTTTGAGCATAGTCTGGAATAATTCCGACTCGAACTCCCTGCCCTGATCTGAGTGTAATATAAGGGGAGCCCCGAAAATCAGTATCCAGTTATCCACCAATGCTTGCGCGGCCACTCCCGCCGTTTGGTTACATAATGGGTAGACTTGTACATATTTTGTAAAGTGGTCCTGTACTACCAACATCACCAAATTATCCCGGTTAGTGCGCTTAAATCCTGAGACGAAGTCACAGGATAGGCGCCCCCAACGTTGGCCTGTCATTTGTTGCTGCAACGGCATCTTAGCCATTCCCAGCCCTGGTTTAATGAGTGCGCATCTCGGGCAGGATTTAACCCAATCGCGCACATGCGAATTCATGCCTGGCCAGTAATATCGCGTGCGTATTTTGTCTAGAGTTCTCTCCCTTCCAAAATGCGCAGCGGTTGGATGGCTGTGGCAGAATATTAATATGTCCTCTCGTAAGAGGAAAGGTATAACGAGTTGTTGATGAGTTATGAGAGAATGGGGGTCGAGCGCATTCCTGCATAACACACCATTCTCTACAGTTAACTGTTCCCATTGGTTTAACAATTTAATAGTTTCTGTATTCTCCGCACTTACGAGATCCTTAGGAGGTCTCACCGTATGCGCATTTAACAAAGAAATAACGGTGGAGCATGTCACATCTGCTGCCTGAGCCTGACGCAATTCATTTTGTGTCCAGAAATGGAAGCTATTTTCCTCATCAGGAGTCAGGAGTAAGGATGCAACCACCGCTGTATGAGCCCCACAATCGTCACATTCCGGTATGCCACAACGACGTACAGGAATGCGACTAAGCGCGTCAGCGTTAATATGTTGAGAGCCGGGTCGATAAGTAATTTGCGTGGTGGTGAGGCCAAATTCAGACAACCACGCCAACCAACGTCCTATCATACCCTCAGCCTCTTTAAAATTTAGTAACCATTTTAATGAATGATGGTCAGTACGGATCTGGAATTCAGAATCCCAAAAATAATGACGCCATTTTTTAGTGTATACGACTATCGCCATTAACTCCCTTTTTGTCGTACAATAACGCCGTTGACAGGCCTTGAGCCTATTGCTGGCAAAGGTAATGGGTACTTCAACCTCGTCTTGCACCTGACTTAATGCGCCTGCTATGGCAAATGCGCTAGCGTCAGTGTCCAAGATAAATTGTCCACTAGGCCGTGGGTACCCTAGTACTAGTGTATCGGCGAAAAGTCGTTTTAGGTCAATGAACGCATTTTCCTGTGGTATACCCCATGCAAATATTTGCGTGCTGACATTAGCCACATCCTGTATGGAAGCGACTACATCGGCAAAATGGGGAATGAAATCTCGATAATAGGAAGCAAATCCGAGCAAACTTTTTGTCTCTTTAGGAGACTTCGGCGCTGGCCAATTGGTTATAGCCTCAATCTTTTTAGGATCAGCTTTTATACCCTCACTAGACACAATTCTACCCAAATATTCAGTTTCCTTACGGAATAGATGACATTTGGACGGTTTAAGTTTTAATTTAAATTTGCAAAGTCTTAGAAAAACTTCTCGTAAATGCGAACGACATGTGGAAACGGTGTCACCGAATATTATAATGTCGTCTAAGTATACCAAACAGTGAGTAAACAGTAGACCGTTTAACATTTCTGCCATCATTTTCTCAAAGGTGGCGGGAGCATTACATAGACCAAAGGGCATTACCTTCCACTCGTATAGACCTATATGAGTTGTGAAAGCAGTTTTCTCCCGGTCATCGTGTTGCATCGCGACTTGATGGTATCCAGATTGAAGATCCAAAGTACAGAACCACTTATTTCCTCCCAGACTATCCAAGCTCTCGTCTATCCGCGGTAATGGGTACGCATTTTTCCGCGTCATAGCATTTAACTTGCGATAATCTATACAAAATCGCCACGTCCCATCCTTTTTGGTAACAAGGTGGACGGGCGAACTATAAGGACTTGTGCTATCCGTAATGATCCCTGCCGCCAACATTTTGGCAACTTCGTCCTCCAGGGCTTGTTTCTTGGAGTCCATTAGCCTACGGTATGGTATCCTAAAGGGGGCGTTGTCACCGACATCTATATGGTGTTGTACGACATCTGTCCACCCCAGTTTAGCATCCGGTTTCGCGAATATATCGCGAAATTCGAAGAGGAATTCTGCGATTCTCTTTTTATCTTCCGCGTGCTCCAAATGCGTGGCCTCCGCCATGGATAGTATGAAGTCAGGAATTTGCGGCAGGCCCGCAAATTGCGTTCTGTCAACGGGAAAAACCGGTTCTGGGGATCCTCCATATCCCTCCACGCCGCGTTCTCTTTTGAGTAAGTCGAACACCATGGCGGCCATAGGACTATTTATGGAACCATGCGATCTGGCCTCAGAGGCGTTGCCAATGACCTGGCCTCGCCGCAAATGGACACAATCGTCTGTAGTGTTACACAGCGGTAACACAGCACCTTCTGAACCACAAATTAACGAGGGAGCCGCTGTGACTCCCATACAACTGAGCACTTCAGTGTCGGGTTCAATTAAGCACTGACCCTTCCCTTCTATATGTCTGGTTGAAATTAATGCCGCCACCGTTTGGTGCGCATTTAATGTAACATCTTCTGCCAGGCACGCAAGACCGCAGTCTGTTCGTAGCTGACAGTGTGTGACCAAGTTATAAGGTTGCAGAATTTCCAGCAGCCCAGTATGTGGCGAGAGACTGGCTTCGTAAAATGACATCCAATCGCTCCCCAGAATACCATCCTCTGGTATGTCCACTATCAATACAGATGAGTAAAATATCTGATTGGCGATACCCAGCGGGATATCTGTACAACCAAATTGTGGGATTACTAGTCCAGTTACACTTAAAGGCCTCACGTCGGAGACCAAGTTACGCGTATTCAGGTTGAGATTATCAAAGAATCCTTTTCCTATCACGGACATGGCCGCCCCGGTATCAATAAGGAAGAATCCATTGGATTCTCTAATGTTAATGGGGACATACCATCTTTTCCCATTCAGTGGGAAAATGTTCATGGCGAACTGGTCTCTTTCATCCACGTTGTGTAGGTTTAGTCCAGTTCTCTCTAAAATATAGTCCATACACGGATCAGACTCAGGGCTGCGCGCATTTTGCGCGCACATTGATCGCATTCCAGCCAAGAAAACCTGGCGGACGCCGATAGTACATGTAGACGGTGTAGACACACTGTGCACATTGCACAAATCTGATGGGAGATTGTGCGCAAGGGGTTTAGCACAACTCTCAACAGATGCGCTGGGAAGATTTCCCCGTACAATAATAGCTGACAACACTTCCGGCGTTGCAGCTGGTACTAATTTAAAAAATCAGTATCGGCTAAGAACTCGGGAGATCCCGATCCATGGTGTACGGCAGCAACAGTGCTATGGTTAGGCGCGAATTGCTTGCCTGTGGGCGCAATTTGCTTGCTCCCATGCACATTGTTAGTGACAGGGCGCGCGATTCGCGTATTATCGCGCGCATTATTTTTGCCGCTGGCTGCCTGTAGCCGGGCCAATAGTTCTGGTACATGGCGCGAATTATCGCACCCCTTACGGACTCCATCCACCATAGCCTGCTCTAAGGAACGAGGCTGTGACAAAGGACACTCATACGCCATGTGACCAAAGTCCCGGCATCTAAAACACTCGATCCACCCGGAATTCCGAGAGCGATTCGGGCGGTTCGTTTGAAACGCCCTTTGCGATCTACCCTGCAAATCAGGGTTAAAGTGTGGACGCCTATTTGGCCATTCACGCTTGTTAGCGTTACCCTGTTGGGTATTCTGTGAAGGGTGCCCATTATAGGCGCAAATTCCTGTATCCACTGTATCATATGGATTGTTGTACGGCAAGTCGGCCACGGCGGAAGTAATTTCCGCCACCGTGCAGTTACGTGGGGTCATACGCGCTTTTGCCGCGTGATCCCTTAACATTTGATAAATATCCTCCATGGTGTGTCTACCCGGGGACCATTGCTTTAAAATCATGTCGCGTTCCTCCCGGTCGCGCAAACCATGAATGAACACTGCCACTGTTTTGCGCGCGATTAAATCGCGCGACATTCCACATCCTTGTGCAGCTTTCCTGGCCTCAGACTCTAGCATCATCCCGTAGTAGACGGAATTTGCCGAGTCTGACGGACGTTGGAATCTCTTCTCAAAGAGTTCCCATTTCGATAAGGGATCCATTCCCTGGAATTGCCAAGCCAGCGCTTCCACCAATTCATCTAAGGTGGCGCAATTATCTTGCTCCCACCTATCCACAGCCAACTGACCTGGACCATCTTGTAACAAGTGGATCAGGCGCGTGAGCGCAGTGGTCTCATTTCACCGGTTCACGGACATCGCCTTACTAAATTTTTCCCACCAAGTCTCCCAGTCTTGGTTTATTCCGTCAAACGGGGGAACTTCCACAGCCCTAACCCTTGCGGGCTGGTACTGCTCTTGCACGCTTATATTTCGGTCGCGCAAATACAGGGATCGGTATACTGCTGAGGCACCGATCCCAGGGGTGATAGTGGATGCCTCCATTACCGCCCGGCGAATGGCTGGGTTCGTCTTTATGAGTTCCCGTTCTGCACCGGTGTAGCGGTATGCAGCAAAAGAGTCGGCGCTCGCGTTCTGCGCGCAGCCGTCGACGGGCGTATTCTGCCTCGCTGGAGGTGAGGGAGCCGTGCGCGCACAGCCTCCCGCGTTAGACGCGTTCACATTGGCGCTGCTAGGAGGGCCAAGCTTTGCTTGCCGTTGGATTGCTTTTAACACTTCCTCAGAACCCCCGGGGTTTTGCTGCGCTTTTATATCGCCCCCAGCAAATTGTTGCCATTGGGCATTCAGCTCATTTTCGCGCGTGAGGATTTCCCTCTCACGCTTTTGTAACGCATTTAGTTGCTCCCGTTGCACGGAATGTTGCGCGGCAGGTATCATGTACGACAAGTCCATGACTGGGGCGGAAGAGACAGGGTCGGAGTAGCACCCGTCCTCTCTTTCGGAAGGAAAGAGAAGAGGCTGCCTTCCTCGCGAGTGACCTGTAAGGACATTTGCGCGCCTTTGGCGGCTTCAGGATTTTGCGCGGGCGCAAATTGCGTATCAATTACAGCTTTTCCAGGAGTTCCTGGATTAGCCGTTACAGTAAGGGGCGAAACCCCGGCAGGTCGGACTGGGTCCGCCATCACGGTAAGGGGGGATACCCCGAGACTTCGAACACTGTCCGAATCTGTTATGGAGACGCCATCCAAAGATTGCGCCTCCCCATCGCCCTTTTCCTCCCACCCAGATGCTGCCGAGCGCAAGCAACTGCGGCGGGCGGAAATAGGGCCCTCACCAGGTTCCTTCCGCCTTGCCAGTTCGCGAGCCTTAGCCTATGCGAGCCTAGGCGACTGGCTTCTGGAACCACCTAAACTAAAAGAAATTCCAAATTTCGCCGATATCAAAAAGTAATAAACAATTTATCTGAAATTTTGAAGTTTACCTGGTTGTTACCCTGAATGTACTAAAATTTATGAAAAATGCTCCGAAAATTGTACGAATAAAAGGAGAATGAATAAAATTGAGCAACTGAAATAAATTAATCGCTCTATACCCAGATAGAACAGTTCCTTGATTTCAGTTATTTTCTCGCTATCACCAACGGTTAATTATAGAAATACGCGAAATTTAGAAGATCCTAATGAAAATTTGAACAAAAAGAAAGATGCCGAATAAGAAGGAGATTTAAGAAATAAAGGTTAATGAAAGAGCTATTAGACGTAACTACAGGAAAAAGAGTGAAAAAGCTAGCACGTAACGAAAACCGACCAAACAGTCTGGCAGACGTTGACACACTGCCCTAATGTTCCAATAACGCTTTCTGACGTCGTCTCCTGTGCCAGCGACGCGCGATGTCGCTAGGTAACGATGGAACTAAGAAAAACATGTGGCTAGCGCAAGCAAACTGCAAAGATTCACTAAAAATAGGCCGGCATTTAATGTCGGAGAACCGCAGCAGCAATTTTAATTTAAAACTCTAACCAAATATAATGCACGTATAGCCTAGTATCGGGATAGCTAGTCCACGTCCTGTACGCCTCCTCCAGTCGGAGCGACACTAGGGTACGCCATTATTGTGCATCTAACGCTCCTCAGGCCACGATTTGCGCAGATATTTTAACCGCGGATTCAAGGCTCGCCCCTCGCTGGTTGTTTAAACTACTAATTAATTAAGGCTAGCCGCAAAATATAACAAGTATACCACGTGGGTGAAGTCATCATTCGCAATGATGCTACCCCGGTACGCCGTAAACTATCAATATAACGTCATGGAACATGAAGACAGTGACCGTGTGTCGCTGTCACAATGCGTACGCGCTGTCACTTCTGACAACACGCCGTTATTTTATAAGATTCGCGTATCGAAAGTGAACTAAAAGGTATTACACTCCTTACTAATCCTGGTCACGGCACCAGTTTAACCGTTCGGCTAATCTGCCCCCGCCTAAGGCGAGCCTAACGTGTTAATGTTATGTAATAATTTCCATGTGAAATTCCTGAGCCTTCCGCGGGCTGCTGCGGCTCCTCCTCCCGTCTGCAGTTAGTCCGTCGCCGTCGGTGTCCGCCCCGCGCTAAAGGCGGCCAGCCAGAGTTTCATCTACATACGCAATTCGCCGACGAGCGCGCTTATAGGCCTAAAGTTTCCCTACTTCCATGAGTTAGGTTATTTCAACTAGCTGGCTGTCCCCTTCGCATTTCGGTATATTAATTGTGTTACTGAATAATTCTAGAAGTACGCATACGGCTAGGGATGCCGCCGCTGTCACTGATAATCAGTTCTAAGTTAATGTCGTTAATTTCCGCCCTAAAGTAACACTACGTTAAATTCTGTTATAGTTTGTCATTATATTCCCGCAGATGGAGTAAGTAACTGCATCAGGCCTACTTAGGCTTAAGGCCCTTAATTACATATAAAGCAATCGAATATCAGGTTTTCTATAGCGGTTAATCTACAATAATACTGGAGGATAGTAAAGAATGCAAGGAACGTCTCAGTCCACCTTCACAAGAGCTCACGACTTTATTCTTACCATAACTAACAAGGATACCAGCGAAATATGCATACCTATCAAAGGCGCTAATAACTCCCTTTCCCTCCCGTGTGGTTTGATTACATTAGTTTTAGAATTTAGATAAGAAAAAGACCGAATATCGGCTGAAATGACAGAGCGCGAATAAACACGTCTGCCGGGTTAGGCCCCGAACGCCCGACCTTCTTTCGTTGCTTAGCTAGTCGCTAAGCAACGCTTTACCCCCGCGAACCATCGCGTGCACATGCGGATCACTACACTACCACCACTAGACTACCACCACTAGACTACCATCACTACACTACCACCACTAGACTACCACCACTAGACTACCACCACTAGACTACCACCACTACACTACCACCACTAGACTACCACCACTACACTACCACCAATACACTACCACCAATACACTACCACCACTAAACTACAACCACAACACTACCACCACTAGACTACCAACACTAGACTACCACCACAACATTACCACCCCTAGACTACCACCACTAGACTACCACCACTAGACTACCACCACTAGGCTGCCACCACTACACTACCACCATTACACTACCATTTCCACTATCATTACCACCACTACACTACCACCACTAGACTACCACCACTACTCTACCACCACTACACTACCACCACTAGGCTGCCACCACTACACTACCACCATTACACTACCATTTCCACTATCATTACCACCACCACTACACTACCACCACTAGACTACCACCACTAGACTACCACCACTTTGTAAAAATATACCTATTTTCGATTCGGAATTATATATTGGCAGAGAGCATTATTTTTCTTAGGCGACGGAGTGCGGACAAGGTTATATATGTAATCTAAAAGCAATATAGCTCCACTCACAATATGACATGATATAAGCTATGTGAAATATATGTTATACATGATGCCTGAGATTAATGAGGAGATGTTCCTATATAAGAGACAGTTCATGTTTGGAGAAAAGTACATTTTAATATGGATCTATTTGTAACTGTCTGCAAATACCTGTTACCAGGGTGCCGATGGGCAAGCACACCAGCCTAATATGCATATTTAACCATCAGGCTAATCCGCCCCCGCCAAAGGCAAGCCTTCGTGTTAATTTATATAATTATTTCCATGTGAATTTCTCGGGCCGGCCGCGGGCCGCTGCTGCCCCTCGTCCCGTCTGCAGGTAGTCCGTGTCTGTCGGTGTACTTCTCGGGCTACAGTCGGCTAGCCAGAGTATCGCCTAAATACGGAGGTTTGCCTCCGCCCGTAATATGTTTAGTACAAAGCATTATTTAATTGTTTCAACTACTGGCTGGTCTACTCGCCTAACGGTGTATTTAATATGTTTGAATTGATCCAGAACTAAGCAGAGGCGCTAGTGTCTCTGCTACTGTCACTGATAATCAGCCTACGTTAATGTCTTATTTTAGCCAAAAAGATCTATACGTTAATTCCGTTAATATGTCTGTTCCAATCTCCCCGCAGATGGGCTAAGTAGCTGCGTAAGGCCTAGTTAGGCTCAAGGCCCTTAATTATATATATAAAATATTCCAATGTTAGATTCGACCATAGCGGTTTACTCCATAGAAAACTGGAGGACAGTAAAGAATGCAAGGAACGTTCCAATCAACTTTTCCAAGAGCTCACGGCTTTGTTTATTCTTACCAAACTAACATTCGAGTAACGTACATAGTATAGAAAAACGTATCAACCCTTCCCCTAAAGTTTAATGTAAAACACTTTGGAATTTAGATGAAATAGGCCTAAATCTCGGCTAAAACATCAGAGCGTCATAAAGTACGTCTGATCGGTCTGGCCCCGAACGCCCGACCTCCCTTCCGTTGCCAGGCGCGACGCTATTCGCGTCTCCTAGCAACGCTTTACGGCCGAAAACCCCGTCGCCCGTGAATGTTTGGCATTCGCGGTCTGCCATGGCGAGTAGCCCGTATCTCCAAATACGGGTTAATCGGCGCACGCCCGTGAATGCCACCAGGCTGGCAGTCTCGCCCACTTCACATACATACATAGACACCACCTGCAGCTGGGTTGAGTGACAGCCACCGCCACTGGGGGGTGTCACCCTCCCAGGTTGTGGGGGTGCTTGATTGGCTGGCTGTGGGATGGCCAGTCACCTGCACTCCCTTGGCCCTCTGACCATACTAGCCTCACTTTGATTAATTATTCATGGGACTGCTCCAGGCACACTGGAGAGATCAGTCTACTCCTGGCACTTGAGTGAGACACCCACTCTAGAGCAGGACCACAGACACTCTGTCTGATGCTATCAAATTTCATATATCCAAATTGGGCTGTGTGCAACAATGGGGGGACTCCGGTTCAATGGGCTGTAGGCACTGATTCATAGACATACAGGTAATGATACTTTGTGTGGACAGAAGGTAGGGGGTGAGGGTGATAGGTCACTAGCAGGTTAACAGGAGTTGATGCCAATAAACACAACTTTTTCACTGTTAATCTTGTGTGATTTGTCTTTCCTTTCTTCCTTAATGAGTTGTTTAGGAGTTTGTTTAAGAGCGGCATCAGGCGTGAAATGACTGGGGAGAATTTATGGTACTATCTGGTGTTCATGACGGCCGGGCATACAGAAATATTATAACTTGACTACCACCACTACACTACCACCACTACACTACCACCACTACTCTACCACCACTACACTACCACCACTATACTACCATCACTAAACAACCACCACTACACTACCACCACTAGACTACCACCCCTAAACTACCACCACTACACTACCCCCCCTAGACTACGTCCACTAGAGTACCACTACTAGGCTACCATCACTAGACTACCACAACTACACTACCACCACTACACTGCCACCACTACACTACCACCATTACACTGCCATTACCACAACCATTACCACCACTACACTACCATCACTACACTACCACCACTACACTACCACCACTACACTACCACCACTACACTACCACCATTACACTACCACCACTTGACTACCACCACTGCACTACCATCACTACACTACCACCAACACACTACCACTACCACACTACCACCACCCCACACTACCACCACTAGACTATGGCCACCACACTACACCACCACCCTACAACCACTACACTACACCACCATCACATTACCACTACCCCACTGTCCCACTGTCACACCACTACACTACCACTATCACAACATTACTACCCCACCACTGCAGCCCAACCATAACCCCACCACCACACCACTACCATCTCCACTACACTACCATTTCCACTACACTACCATTACCACTACACTACCATTAACACTACACTACCATTGCCACTACATTACCACTACAGTGCCATTGCCAGTACACTACCACCACTACACTACCATCACTACACTACCACCACTACACTACCATTACCACTACCATTACCACCACTACACTACCACCACTAGACTGCCACCACTATACTGCCACCACTAGACTGCCACCACTAGACTGCCACCACTAGACTGCCACCACTAGACTGCCACCACTAGACTACCACCACTACATTACCACCACTACACTACCACCATTACACTACCACCACTACACTACCACCACTACACTACCATCACTACACACCAGACGGGATGGCTGAATGAGTTCATGGGTTCGAACCCCGCTCGAGTCAAACCATCAGGATAGTCTACTAATAGTAATACGTGGTGCAGTTGCCGCAGCACCATCAGCGTATTCTAATACGTGGTGCAGACACCGCAGTGCTATCAGCATTTACTACGTACTTGCCTATACTACGTACATGCATCCTGATATGACCTTAGATGTTCCCAGGACTTAAAACTCCAAACAGCCAAAGCAAATAGTACGTACTTCAAACACCACAGCATGGTCAGCATACCAATAGGTTCCAGTGCGTTACACTTTGCGGCATTACACTTACAGCCCCCACTGCCGTGTTATGATAGTGTTTTGAACTAGGGTAGTGTTTTGGATGTATGTAGTGGTAGTGTTTTGAACTTAGCAGTAGTGTTTTCAACTTAAGTTGAAAACACTACCGTAGTGTTTTGAACTTAGGTTGAAAACACTACTGTAGTGTTTTCAACGGGGTAGTGTTTTGAACGTCCTACACCGGCTCTGTCGTCGGCACAGAAGCCCAGGCAGTGTGTCTTTAGAGGAGAAATAGGACGTGAAACTGGCAATCGGTGTCACCAGTTGAGTCACGACCCATCCCATACGTTACATACATTACATACATTACATACATTACATACATTACAGACACTACATACCTTAATACGCTACATGCGTTACGTGCGTTAAGGGGCTGTCACATTAGGGTTTTTTGCGGGAGCATATGGCGGCGTAGGCGCGTTACGTCATATACGTCGGCATACGCCGAATACGCTACTCATACGCTATGCATACGCTACTCATACACTACTCATACGCCACCAGATGCCGCCAGATGCCGGCTTATGTGAAGCGTATGAGGCATACGCCACCATACGCTTTCATAAATCCGTCCGTCCAAATTTTTTTGTGCATGCTCAAAAAAACTTGACCTATGAGGGCGTATGGCCCATACTGTCAAAAAATGTCACAGCACGCTCCCATACGCTCCTCATACGCTCCTCGTACGCTCCTCGTAGGTTCCACATACGCTCAAAACCACCCGAAAGGTCACCAAATGTCATCATAGGCCGGCACGCGCAGGACCTATGTAGGTTTTCAATACGCTCCCACCATACGCCGTAATGTGACAGGGCCTTTACGAGCGTTACGTGCATTACATGCGTCACGTGCGGGACCAGACGGGGTGGCCGAATGAGTAGAGCGTCCGTCTCCTGTTTTGGAAGATCAGGAACTCTGAACCCATGAGTTTGTGGCTTCGAATCCTGGTCGAGTCAAACCAATGACTTAAAAATTGATACTTGTCACTTCCTAGGGTAGGGCAAGGACTGGTTGGCTCAGTGTCAGGATAATGTGACTGAGTGGGATATTAGGTCATGGTGCTGGCAGCCTGGTTTCCCAGTGGGGCAGCACTATAAAGTCGCCATGAGTGTGCGTTGTCACAAGTCGGTACCCGTCCTGATATAACCTTAGATGTTGCTAGGACGTAAAACAGAAAAACAAAAACAAAAACGGTACATACGTCACATGCCTTACATGCCTTACACGCATTACATGCGTCACATGCGCTACATGCATTACATACTTTATATATGTTAATACTTTACATACGTTAATACTTTGATACTTTATATATTAAATTTTGTACTCGTATAATGCTCATACAGCACATATATGTGCTCAATCATTTATTATGGGAATTTAAACAAGGACACTATCATCTTCAGTTACATCTATATTATTGTATTGTGAACCGCGGCTAGTGTTTGCCAGCGAGTTAGTTCCAGATTTGGCCTCATAGGCGCCACCTGTCAGGGGCCACCTGTGTCTGGTCGTTATCGCCTCCAGACACACTTCGGCGATCTTCCTGTTGTTCTGGTTACTTGAGGCCAACTGTTTATAAGTACAGTGAGACCTCTCTAACCGCCCACCTCCTCAGATCGACCACTCCCCTGTCTCGGTGGCTTTATCTGGGTCCCAAACGATCGCCCTTACAATACCATTTTAACGATAATAAAAATGCCTGAGCTGACCACCTCCCTAAATGGACCATGTAATGTCGGTCCCATGGTCGGTCGATTTAAAGAGGTTTTGCTGTATATCTTAATACACATGTAGTTAAACCCACTGTTGCCTCCCTTAGTGAACGAAGAAGTAGTGGTGTGTCAGCAGGATGGTGCGCTGCCTGTCTCAATCAGTTGCCCTAGCCTCTACATCATCAGGATGACCGCCTCTCACTACCGCGTCGCTGATTCTCCCAGCTGCCCGGCGCGCGCCAACTCGGCGCATTGTCAGGTGACCAGCAACGCCGGCGGACTGGCTAACAAGTGCAACAAGCAGCAGACGTGCACAGCCAATGTGCCGCGAGCCGTTAGCCGCGCCTGCAGCGGCGACGGCGCGCACTACTTGGAGCTCTTGTACAACTGTGAACCACGTAAGCTGTTTGGGCTGTTTTTTTGTGTGTTTTTTTTTTCACGGTCCTGGCAACATTTAAAGCTGCATAGTCCGATGGAGTATCACATTTTCAAAACCAACAGAATTATCTAGATCTGATTCTACATATCTAACTTAGATACTGGTGCATTTATTAAACATTTGTTTCTGCATATAGAAGGGAACACTGAGTCAATTTAATAGAACCTGTTGCTGCAGAAGTCTATGGTGTAATGCCTGGTACACACCTACCGTATACGATTCGCGCACTAAAACTCACGACTCGACCCGACCCGCTTAAAACTGAAAACGGGCCGATTCATTTTTCAAATCGCGAATCGCAATCGTAATCGTAATCGGCCCGTTTTAACCCTAAAACTGAGTTTTTAGTCGCGAATCACAATCGCTAGGTGTGCGCGGGGAGCGCACACCTAGCGATTTTTGTGCGCGAAACGGGCAGTTTTAGATCGTATACGGTAGGTGGGTGTGCACAAGCGGTAGGTGTGTACTAGGCATTCGAGTTTTGGAAAACTTGCCAAAACTAATTTTCCATGTTTGCACTTCAAATATCTCAAAAGTTTACCATTTAAAATAAAAGTTAGTTCACACTAAAGTAAAGTCAGTAATAATGATCAATCTAAAATATTTATCTCAGAAAAATGGCAGACATCCAAAACCATCGGACTATGCAACTTTAAGGCCATATATAAGGATGGGTAACTGACTAGTTTGTTTGGGGTTTTAAGGTCCTGGCAACATCTAAGGTCATATCAGGATGGGTAACCGACTTGCTTTTTAAACTTGTTTGGATATTTTACATTCGGTCAACGTTTAAGGCTATATATGAGGATGAGTAGCTGACTAGTTTGTTTGGGGGTTTAAGATCCTGGCAACATTTATGGCCATATCAGGATGGATAAGTGACTTATTTATTTGGGCATTTAATGTCCTGTCAAGAATGGGGATTAACCACCGACTTGTTTGTTAAACTTGTTTGGAGATTTCCTGTTCTGTCAACATTTTAAGGCCATATTAGGACGGGTAACTGACTTATTTGTTTTGGGAATTTACGTCTTATCAAAATTTAAAGCCATATCAGGATGGATAACGAATACGTTTGTTTGGGGATTTTATGTCCTGTCGACATTTAAGGCCATATATGGGGATTAACCACCGTCTTGTTTGTTAAACTTGTTTGGAGATTTCCTGTTCTGTCAACATTTTAAGGCCATATTAGGACTTACTTGTTTTGGGATTTTACTTCTTGTCAAAATTTAAAGCCATATCAGGATGGATAACGAATACGTTTGTTTGGGGATTTTATGTCCTGTCAACATTTAAGGCCATATCTGTGCGCACTCATGATGACTTTTTCATTGAGCTAACCAGTCCTTGCTACATCCTATTAATACCAACCACCTGGCGAGGAAGTAACACGTATCAATTCTGTAACTCATTGGTTTCACTCGACTGGGAATTAAACTCCCGATCTCCCACATGGGAGGCCTGCGCTCTTTCTACCCATCCGGCCATCGTGCCAAGTCAACAATTTTGAGTTGACAAATAAAAGGAGGTTCAGCTGCTCTGGGGCTAGCTGGTTCTAGAGTTATCAGTGTTGACCCATATTTTGCAGTGCAAGCCGAGAACCAAGAGAAGGCGATTGTGACGTCAATAACAAGCAACACGCCGATCACGAACTATCACCTGGTTTACATCAACTCGGACCTGCAGGTGTTGACGCAGAACAAAGTGGACTTCAAGAATGCGATGCTAGGCTGCATCATTCAAGTGCCAGAGAAGGTGCAGCTGTCGCTGCACCTCTTCTACATGTTGCGGGTACGTACACAAAGCAGCCTTATCCAGTTACTGTTAGCCACACATGTTACAGTTGCTGTTAGCCACATCTGTGTCTATCATCTACCAGGTATATATATATATATATATATTTTACCTCGGTAAACAGCCTCAGGCTAGCCTCAGGCTAGGGAGAGGTAAGCACGTCCGGTACCAGCAATTAGCATATACAACTCACGACTGGATAACGTGTCGTTGGGTTGCTCCGGCAAAATTAGTCTACATACAAGCAAATACGCAGTAAGTATAATAAAAACTGTGGTTAGCTTAATTATGATGCATTAGAGCATCATTATGGAAAGTTTAGACTTTCGTTGGTCCAATTTGGACGAGTTATTTGGTTATAAACAACCAAGGATAGAACACTCGAGTGGGTTTCTCGAAGGAACCAAACCGGTCATTAGCGGTTATGTCAACACCCGGGTCACCGTGTGACTATGGGTAGAGATGTGGGTTTCGCCCTATCTCATGTGGAAATTCTCTCGTACTCTAATAGAGAGTAATGTTGGAGATGCTCCTGGGTTTCTTTTATAGACTCCCCTAGACAAAACTTTTTCAGGCGTTTCTCCGAGTTTCGTAGCATTTTCTCCAACTTGTTGACGTAGTAGTCACAGGTGGGAGAAGTGTGCGGAACAGAGGGATGGGCGGGCCGATACACTGGTCCCGACCCCGCGTAAGGTTTGGGCTTGACCCACAACCCACGCACAAATTTAGCTTATTACGCCTGTGTTATAACGGTATAAACACGTTCTTTAACACCAATAGATGTCCAAATGAGTTTGAAACAACCATATTGTGACATATATATATACCGGGACTGACCAAAAATTTTTGTTTCAGCTCCCGATGGCCACGAAGCGGAGTAAGCGCGGTGCAGCAGCAGCCGAGGGGCGTGTTCCGAGTGGAGTGGACGAGGAGTACGACTCCTCACCTGTGTTGTCGGCAGGGCCGTCGACACAGCCCCGGGCGCATATCCTCTCCGACCCGGACGAGGACGCAGTGCCTGATGTGCCTGCGCCTCCAGATTGGGAGGCTCGCTTTGCAAGATTGGAAAGCCACATCTTGACTGCCAAATCGCCTGTGTCTCGGAAGCGGCGTAGGCCGAGTGTCCAAGAGGATTCGTTTGAGGATTTCTTGGACACAGACTCGGCGGTGGAGCTTAAGGCTCCTCCTCCTCCTTCTCCTAAACGGAGGAAGAAGAAGAAACAGGTGATTTCTTCGGGTGATGAATTCACCAAGGAGCGGGCAGAGACTGGTTTTCGCAAAAAGCGGAAGACTAAGTCCAAAAAGAAGAAGAGGAAGAGGAAATATTCTTCTTCTGAGTCGTCCACTGAGTCTACTTCTACGGAATCAGACTCAGACACCATATATGAAGGGGTCTATGCGGACATTGGCACTAAAGTGGCTAAGAAGGTGGAGAAGCCAAAGGCTAAGCGGGTTAAAACCACTATGCTTATGCGCGAGACCGTGAATGGTCATTTTCGCACGTTCAAACCGGCGGAGGTTATCTCCAAGTTAGGAGATGAGTTAACAGGCATAAAGGGTGTTCCCAACTCCATCATTAAAGAAATGGATCGGGATGTCAATATGACGGATGACCGTAAGAAGTTTGAGGATGTGTTGCACACAGTGCATAAGGCAGTGTTGGCTACCCTAACAGCTATTGTTCCTGTGGCTAATAGGATGCAGAGTGAAAATAAGTTCTCGTCTTTGGCTAAGACAATGGACAAAGGCATTGCAGTGCTAGCGGCGGCAGGTAATTACCTGTCGTTTCGAAGATATGAAAATGTCTTCAAGTCAGTTTGCACAGATGCTGGCAAAGAAGTGGCTCGCTCTAAGAAGGTTACCGATAATGAGGGGAAGGAGTTTACGCTCTATCTTGCTCCAGAGCCGATTAAAGGGAAACCTTTAGATAACACCAAGATGTTTGGCGGTCAACTACAATACCTCTATAAAGAGGTAGAGACTGCAGCCAAGAGTGGCAAAAACATGGATGGCAAGAAGAAACAGGAAGCTCCTCGTTTCAAAAAGTCACGAGGGGATTTTCGTCCACGACGGTTCACCAGAGGAACCAGACCGAGTTCAAACTTCGGTCAAGGGTTTCGGGGCCGGGGCGCTCGCCCAGGCTGGACCGACAACACCGCACGGCCAATAGGCCGAGGGTTCAACTCGTCGAGACCTTTCCCCAGGGGCGGGTCCAAGTAGAGGTCCAAACACAAACTTTACAAGTCCCTGCAGCCTCTAAAAACACACAAACTGTAAGCAACTTTGTGGCTGGTAATATTAGTAATCATATTTCTGAGTGGCACAAAATTACTAGTGACCAAGAAATTATAGAAATAGTTAGGGGTGTTCAAATTCCTTTTACACAAATTCCTGTACAAAGTATAATACCTTTTCCATATAACATTCAACCAGTTGAACGAGACGCACTAACTAAACAGGTACATAAATTCTTTGAGAAAGGAATTATACAAAAAGTGACACACTGTTCAGGACAGTTTATTTCAAACATTTTCTCGAGACCGAAGCCTAATGGTGATGTTCGAATGATCCTGGATTTAACAATCCTTAATAAAAGGGTGGAATATCGACATTTTAAAATGTTCTCTCTAGATACGGCACGAGATCTGATTACACCAGATGCGTGGATGGCTAGTGTTGATTTACAGGATGCATATTATACGCTTCCCATAATGGAACAATACCGAAAATTTCTTCGATTTATTTGGGATAACCAACTCTATGAGTTTACCTGCATGCCGAATGGCTTAGCTTGTGCGCCACGTTTATTTACTAAATTGCTTAAACCTGTTTTCTCGGTAATGGCGAGGAAGGGTCACATAATGTTTCCATACATAGATGATTCTTTTATTATAGCATCAACACAAATTGGTTGTGTGAATGCAGTTTTGGATTTATGTGCATTACTCACTAAATTGGGGTTTTATGTACATCAACAAAAGTCAGTGTTTAAACCAACAAAACAACTCAAATGTTTAGGGTTTATTCTGGATACACAGTCCCTTACAGTGTCGATAACAGAACAAAAACTAATTAAGTTTATGACTACAGCGACTCAGCTTATTAAGTTATCAAAGCCAAAAATTAGACAGGTTGCTGTTCTTATTGGCATAATGACCTCATATGCACCTGCTGTGTTATATGGGAAGGCCCATATTAAGTCGCTAGAAATAGATAAAAATTTAGCGTTAACACGAACTAAAGGCAATTTTGAGCGAAAGATGTTTATTTCGCAAGAAGGGTTACAGGATATTGGATGGTGGATGCAACATATAGCAAGTTCACCAAATCCAATCCGCATGGCGGAACCTAATACAGTAATTACTACTGATGCTTCGTTAGAAGGTTGGGGAGCTCATCGAGATGGGGTCACAACAGGAGGTAGATGGCTTGATGATGAAAAATCAGACTATATTAATGCACTAGAATTGCGTGCTATTTATCTGGGCTTACGTAGTTTAGTAAAGATAAATAAATCACAGGTTAGAATACTAACTGATAATACTACTGCCATGGCATATATTCGTAACATGGGTGGAACCAAATCAAAGTCTTGCAATCAGTTATCTAAACTGATTTGGAACTGGGCACAGGCTCAACAAGTCTGGCTGACTGTAGCGCATATTCCAGGGTCACAAAATACACTTGCAGATTATAAAAGTAGAAATTTCCATGACCATTTAGAGTGGTCTCTCTCTACACATTTGTTTAACTTCGTTTGTGAAAAATGGGGTACACCTGAAGTTGACTTATTTGCATCACGAAATAATAACAAGTTACCCTGTTATGTTTCTTGGCATCCTGAACCGGATGCTTGGAAAGTAGATGCGTTTGCTATTACCTGGGAAAATAATTATTTTTATATTTTCCCACCATTTAGCATTATCAGCCGAGTAGTGAGAAAAATCGGCTTGGAAGGGACACATGCGATACTGGTGGTGCCCGATTGGGACACGCAACCTTGGCTGCCAGCAGTTTCACAACTGGCAAAAGATCGTATACGATTCCCAAGAAAACTCGGGAATCTGACGCACCACGGACCGCTAGTGGTTCACGGCGACGTGTCAACGACGCCCCTATTGGCATTCCTTTTCTAAGGAAGCAGCTACAGCAATTTGGATTGGACAGAATTACTGAGGATAGGATAGTATCGAATGCCTGGAGGCCAAGAAACTGTCAAAATGTATACAGCCTATTTAAAGAAATGGGTGTACATTGTTTGTTAATGAAAGTTAAACCAACAAATCCAAAGATTTCACAAGTAGCTCGGTTTTCTTCGTTCTCTAGAGGATGAAGGACTTTCCTTTGGATCGATTAAATGCGGCGAGGTGTGCGTTATCAATTATATTACCTAGAATTGATGGCGAAACAGTTGGAAAACATTATGTTATTTGTTATTTACTTCGTTCAATTTATCAAAGGAATCCTCCAAAACCAAAGTATAGTCGGTTTTGGGATGTTTCTATAGTATTTAAGTTGTTTCAGGCTTGGCCTCACAACTCGTGGTTAGATATAAAACAGTTAGGTTTTAAGGTCGCGGTCCTGTTATTGTTAGTAACCGGACACAGAGGACAGACGATTGTTGCTTTATCCTTAACTGGATTAGAAATAGACAAGCAACAAGCTACGTTTGATTTAGAAAAATTGCTTAAATCGAACACGTTAGGTGACCCTTTATCAACGGTTCACTTAGACTGTTTTCCGAATGATCGGAAATTATGTGTTGTGTCGGCCATACGGGCTTATATATACAAGACAAAGGATTTACGTGCATCACAACAACTATTAGTGAGCTTTATAAAGCCACATAAGGCGATTTCATGAGACACACTTGCCAGATGGACAATTACGGTGTTGAAATTGGCTGGAGTGGATACGAGTAAATACTCTTCCCACTCAACTAGAGGAGCCATGGTCTCCAAGGCACGGGTGCCTGGTATTTCTGTGAAAAGAATACTAGCGCATGCAGGCTGGAAGACGGCTAAGTCGTTTGCAAAACATTATAATAAACGACTAGAAAAGCCT
>JASIRB010001649.1:0-45987 GCA_030323885.1 Branchipolynoe longqiensis
GTGTCAACAACTCGACCCGTTCGTAACATCACCAACACGGGTTTAGTTTCGTTTAGAATTAATCCGGTTGATCATAGTACGAATAAGGGTGTTGGGGAGCTGAAACCCAGATTACCTTGAGTACATATCAACCGTATATCCATTTTAATTTGTTAAAATATAATGTTGATACGTAAATAATATCTTTTTATTTACGGGTTGTTTTTATCACCCGCTGTTTACGCCGGGCTTGTTTACATTCACGTATCACCTTTATCGCTAGTGGAGCGATTATTTTCGTACTAAGATAGTACACGTATAGTGTATGTAATGCAATACTCCGTTTATTTATTTATTTTATCACGCAAATTCCTGCTAGTTATATCTATATTTTGGAATGTTCGTCATAGTAAACACCGTACCATGACGTCACACTCAGATAGTCCCCTGAGACAGTTCTGGGGGATTTATACGCCACCCTGAACTTTGCGCAAAACGGGTATGTCCCCATCACTATATACCAATGCGCCGTGCGCAAATAGCGTGCTGGACTTTACAATAAAATTTCCTGACCTAACAGAAATGGCTTCCAGTATTTATTTTCTCCCGTTCTCCTCAATCTGCTAAATGCTGTACACTCACTCCCTTTCGGAAATAAATACAATATAACAAACGTAAAGGTTACGACGTACCGCGGCACTGGTACCAGCTGACTATTGCAGAGACTGGGTGCACGGGCGCGTTGGCTTGGGCACAGTGTAACTGCTGCCACTGACACGACAACACGCCCAAACTACACAGCGATATTGTTTTAACCCAAGCACCAAAAAGAAAAAATGCGCGTCGCAGTTATCTGCGATTCTCGGGGGTCTGGACTACAAAGGCTGCTCGACCGGCTCGTGGAGGAGCATGAATTTTGTGTCCTCACCAACCCTGGAAAGGGGTATATGGACGCTATGCGCCAGTCGCTGTCGCGGATACGGTAAGTGAAATCCTAAGCAAGTCGCTTGTTAGAACGCAATTTTCTTATCAGAGACCGCCTCCACGCGCAAATTGCTCACCTGTAGACTCTGTAAAATATATGTGGCTGCGCGCAAATTGAAGGGCTGTCTCTCATTTTAGGGACTTCCAACCGGAATACGTGGTCCTCGCTGCCGGCATATGCGATGTGACGGCCCGGAATCGGCGTACCCGGACGACCATGGTGCGGACGCCAGACATCATGGACGTCCTCGGCGGCCTAGGGGTACGGCGGGAAGAGTCCCTCTCCCTACTCCGGACCGTGTACACGGGGAGGGTGAGCGTGGCGACCATCCCCGCGGTCAACCTGACCGACGCCAATCACCCGGCACGGCGGAGGTGGACGGCGACCCAATACGCGGCCTACCATCGGGCGCATCCCCGCCCTCACGCGGATCAGGTGAGGCCGCAATTTGTCGTGATGGAAAGGGAACTCTTTTAAGTACGACTTTAACTAAGCTAATCATCTTAGATTGCCGTGTTGAATCCTGATGGGAAAGGAAAACCTGATACGCAATAGTTTATCTAGCACGATAATGCTGATGGTATTACCGATGTATTCCCTTCAATTTAGTTATATTATTATATTTTACTCTCCGCAGGAGGCCATCGACCGCGCACTGGAGCTGTACAATGGCATTCTCCGGCGGCTGAATGCCGAGGCCGGTCAGCCCACCCCCGATCTCGCCGCCACCATCACGTTTCGGGGGGCCACTCACTATGAGAGGCTGGTGGACGGCGTGCACGCGACGGGCGGCACAAAGAAGAGGTGGGCCTGGTGCATCGCCTCTTGCGTGCAGGCCGCCCACCAGGAAACCCTGTAATTTAAAAAAAAAAATTGTTTTTAACTTTAAATAAAAAAAAATTGTTTAACTTTAAATACAATTTTTTTTATTTTTTTTTTTAACTTTAAATAAATTCTTGCAAAATTACCATTTATTGTCGTTGTTATGTTGTGTATGTACAGTACTTTTTAATGTTGGATGTACATATTCGGTAATTCTTTGATTTGGGTCTATGTCATAGCTGAACCATCGATAGCTGGCCTAGCCCACGATTTAAGTAATTTTTATTTTAAATTCTAATAGATGTACGCATTTTACTGTTGGTGTTCTTATGGTGTATGTGTACGCATTTTTATGTTGGGCTATACCATAGTTGTACCATCGATAGGTAGCCTAAACCCTTATCAATGTACGCATTTTACTGTTGGTGTTTCTTGGGGGCTGATGATATGTAATATCTAATTTTGCTTCCCCAGTCCCCAAGTAGTACGGAATTGTCTCCCAAGTAAGTTAATGAGCCTTATAGGAGGGGTTTTATAACTTAAATGTGTATCGTAAGTAAAAGTCATGGGAGGGCGGCGATTTTCTTACTCTGGTATCATAATTATGGCATAGACTGGTATATAAAATATAACATAAACCGATGCCATTTGTAATTTGATCGCCTCCCACCCCGACTTCTGACTAATAAATGTTAACGGTCGCTCGACCCGGCGCTTGGTTCACCGCGGGTGGTGGAAACCAACAGCTGTGTCTTTTCCGGAGATTGCGCCGTATCGGGTTTCCGCGCCGAGTCGGCGTTAATTAAATTATCGCCGTCTTGGCTATCTGGCGGAATCCGCCCGGTGTACAATTTCAAACGGCCTGTATTTGATTTACGAGCGGCTGATAACGCCGTCTTAATTATAACCGTCGTATCGGATATGACCTCAGTAATCTTCCAGGGCCCGTCCCAGTTTGGGGCGAGTTTAATGTGTGCCGTGGGGGCATGGTATCTTAACACCAAGTCACCCACTGCAAACCGTGGGAAGTCCGCATTCCCATAAGAATTTTTATTTCTTTGAATACTTTTCTCTGTGCTATTACGCACCCTGCCATACGCATTGTGGAAACAACATTCCAACCATCGGACGAAAGCCGGTGTGCAAGCGTCGTCTGAATGTTTGTCTAACACTCCGAATTGCAAATCACATGGTAGGCGCAATTCTTCCCCAAACACCAACGTATTGGGAGTAACCCCGGTAGCAGCGTGTATTGTGCAATTATATGCGTGTGCAACGTACTTAGCATGTAAATCCCAATCGCTCTGATCTTCATTGACCATGCAGGCCAGAGCAGAAATTAACGTTCGATTAAATCGTTCAACTAAGCCATTGGATCTGGGACAGTAAGGGTTCGTGCGGGTTTTATAGCAGCCTATCAGTTTGAGCATAGTCTGGAATAATTCCGACTCGAACTCCCTGCCCTGATCTGAGTGTAATATAAGGGGAGTGTAATATAAGTATCCAATTATCCACCAATGCTTGCGCGGCCACTGCCGCCGTTTGGTTACGTAATGGGTAGACTTGTACATATTTTGTAAAGTGGTCCTGTACTACCAACATCACCAAATTATCCCGGTTAGTGCGCTTAAATCCTGAGACGACGTCACAGGACAGGCGCCCCCAACGTTGGCCTGTCATTTGTTGCTGTAACGGCATTTTAGCCATTCCCAGCCCTGGTTTAATGAGTGCGCATCTCGGGCAGGATTTAACCCAATCGCGCACACGCGAATTCATGCCTGGCCAGTAATATCGCATGCGTATTTTGTCTAGGGTTCTCTCCCTTCCAAAATGCGCAGCGGTTGGATGGCTGTGGCAGAATATTAATATGTCCTCTCGTAAGAGGAAAGATATAACGAGTTGTTGATGAGTTATGAGAGAATGGGGGTCGAGCGCATTCCTGCATAACACCCCATTCACTACAGTTAACTGTTCCCATTGGTTTAACAATTTAATAGTTTCTGTATTCTCCGCTCTTACGAGATCCTTAGGAGGTCTCACCGTATGCGCATTTAACAAAGAAATAACGGTGGAGCATGTCACATCTGCTGCCTGAGCCTGACGCAATTCCTTTTGTGTCCAGAAATGGAAGCTATTTTCCTCATCAGGAGTCTGACGTAAGGATGCAACCACCGCTGTATGAGCCCCACAATCGTCACATTCCGGTATGCCACAACGACGTACAGGAATGCGACTAAGCGCGTCAGCGTTAATATGTTGAGAGCCGGGTCGATAAGTAATTTGCGTGTTGGTGAGGCCAAATTCAGACAACCACGCCAACCAACGTCCTATCATACCCTCCGCCTCTTTAAAATTTAGTAACCATTTTAATGAATGATGGTCAGTACGGATCTGGAATTCAGAATCCCAAAAATAATGACGCCATTTTTTAGTGTATACGACTATCGCCATTAACTCCCTGTTTGTCGTACAATAACGCCGTTGACAGGCATTGAGCCTATTGCTGGCAAAGGTAATGGGTACTTCAACCTCGTCTTGCACCTGACTTAATGCGCCTGCTATGGCAAATGCGCTAGCGTCAGTGTCCAAGATAAATTGTCCACTAGGCCGTGGGTACCCTAGTACTGGCGTATCAGCGAAAAGTCGTTTTAGGTCAATGAACGCATTTTCCTGTGGTATACCCCATGCAAATATTTGCGTGCTGACATTAGCCACATCCTGTATGGAAGCGACTACATCGGCAAAATGGGGAATGAAATCTCGATAATAGGAAGCAAATCCGAGCAAACTTTTTGTCTCTTTCGGAGACTTAGGCGCGGGCCAATTGGTTATAGCCTCAATCTTTTTAGGATCAGCTTTTATACCCTCACTAGACACAATTCTACCCAAATATTCAGTTTCCTTACGGAATAGATGACATTTGGACGGTTTAAGTTTTAATTTAAATTTGCGAAGTCTTAGAAAAACTTCTCGTAAATGCGAACGACATGTGGAAATGGTGTCACCGAATATTATAATGTCGTCTAAGTATACCAAACAGTGAGTAAACAGTAGACCGTTTAACATTTCTGCCATCATTTTCTCAAAGGTGGCGGGAGCATTACATAGACCAAAGGGCATTACCTTCCACTCATATAGACCTATATGAGTTGAGAAAGCAGTTTTCTCCCGGTCATCGTGTTGCATCGCGACTTGATGGTATCCAGATTGAAGATCCAAAGTGCAGAACCACTTATTTCCTCCCAGACTATCCAAGCTCTCGTCTATCCGCGGTAATGGGTACGCATTTTTCCGCGTCATAGCATTTAACTTGCGATAATCTATACAAAATCGCCACGTCCCATCCTTTTTGGTAACAAGGTGGACGGGCGAACTATAAGGAATTGTACTATCCGTAATGATCCCTGCCGCCAACATTTTGGCAACTTCGTCCTCCAGGGCTTGTTTCTTGGAGTCCATTAGCCTACGGTATGGTATCCTAAAGGGGGCGTTGTCACCGACATCTATATGGTGTTGTACGACATCTGTCCACCCCAGTTTAGCATCCGGTTTCGTGAATATATCGCAAAATTCGAAGAGGAATTCTGCGATTCTCTTTTTATCTTCCGCGTGCTCCAAATGCGTGGCCTCCGCCATGGATAATATGAAGTCAGGAATTTGCGGCAGGCCCGCAAATTGCGTTCTGTCAACGGGAAAAACCGGTTCTGGGGATCCTCCAAATCCCTCCACGCCGCGTTCTCTTTTGAGTAAGTCGAACACCATGGCGGCCGTAGGACTATTTATGGAACCATGCGATCTGGCCTCAGAGGCATTGCCAATGACCTGGCCTCGCCGCAAATGGACACAATCGTCTGTAGTGTTACACAGCGGTAACACAGCACCTTCTGAACCACAAATTAACGAGGGAGCCGCTGTGACTCCCATACAACTGAGCACTTCAGGGTCGGGTTCAATTAAGCACTGACCCTTCCCTTCTATATGTCTGGTTGAAATTAATGCCGCCACCTTTTGGTGCGCATTTAATGTAACATCTTCTGCCAGGCACGCAAGACCGCAGTCTGTTCGCAGCTGACAGTGTGTGACCAAGTTATATGGTTGCAGAATTTCCAGCAGCCCATTATGTGGTGAGAGACTGGCTTCATAAAATGACATCCAATCGCTCCCCAGAATACCATCCTCTGGTATGTCCACTATCAATACGGATGAGTAAAATATCTGATTGGCGATACCCAACGGGATATCAGTACAACCAAATTGTGGGATTACTAGTCCCGTTACACTTAAAGGCCTCACGTCGGAGACCAAATTATGCGTATTCAGGTTGAGATTATCAAAGAATCCTTTTCCTATCACGGACATGGCCGCCCCGGTATCAATAAGGAAGAATCCATTGTATTCTCTAATGTTGATGGGGACATACCATCTTTTCCCATTCAGTGGGAAAATGTTCATGGCGAACTGGTCTCTTTCATCCACGTTGTGTAGGTTTAGTCCAGTTCTCTCTAAAATATAGTCCATACACGGATCAGACTCAGGGCTGCGCGCATTTTGCGCGCACATTGATCGCATCCCAGCCAAGAAAACCTGGCGGACGCCGATAGTACATGTAGACGGTGTAGACACACTGTGCACATTGCACGAATCTGATGGGAGATTGTGCGCAAGGGGTTTAGCACAACTCTCAACAGATGCGCTGGGAAGATTTCCCCATACAATAATAGCTGACAACACTTCCGGCGTTGCAGCTGGTACTAATTTAAAAAATCAGTATCGGCTAAGAACTCGGGAGATCCCGATCCATGGTGTACGGCAGCAACAGCGCTATGGTTAGGCGCGAATTGCTTGCCTGTGGGCGCAATTTGCTTGCTCCCATGTACATTGTTAGTGACAGGGCGCGCGATTCGCAAACCATGAATGAACAGTGCCACTGTTTTGCGCGCGATTAAATCGCGCGACATTCCACATCCTTGTCCAGCTTTCCTGGCCTCAGACTCTAGCATCATCCCGTAGTAGACGGAATTTGCCGAGTCTGACGGACGTTGGAATCTCTTCTCAAAGAGTTCCCATTTCGATAAGGGATCCATTCCCTGGAATTGCCAAGCAATTATCTTGCTCCCACCTATCCACAGCCAACTGACCTGGACCATCTTGTAACAAGTGAATCAGGCGCGTGAGCGCAGTGGTCTCATTCCACCGGTTCACGGACATTGCCTTACTAAATTTTTCCCACCAAGTCTCCCAGTCTTGGTTTATTCCGTCAAACGGGGGAACTTCCACAGCCCTAACCCTTGCGGGCTAGTACTGCTCTTGCACGCTTATATTTCGGTCGCGCAAATACAGGGATCGGTATACCGCTGAGGCACCGATCCCAGGGGTGATAGTGGATGCCTCCATTACCGCCCGGCGAATGGCTGGGTTCGTCTTGATGAGTTCCCGTTCTGCACCGGTGTAGCGGTATGCAGCAAAAGAGTCGGCGCTCGCGTTTTGCGCGCAGCCGTCGACGGGCGTATTCTGCCTCGCTGGAGGTGAGGGAGCTGTGCACGCACAGCCTCCCGCGTTAGACGCGTTCACATTGGCGCTGCTAGGAGGGCCAAGCTTTGCTTGCCGTTGGATTGCTTTTAACACTTCCTCAGAACCCCCGGGGTTTTGCTGCGCTTTTATATCGCCCCCAGCAAATTGTTGCCATTGGGCATTCAGCTCATTTTCGCGCATGAGGATTTCCCTCTCATGCTTTTGTAACGCATTTAGTTGCTCCCGTTGCACGGAATGTTGCGCGGCAGGTATCATGTACGACAAGTCCATGACTGGGGGCGGAAGAGACAGGGTCGGAGTAGCACCCGTCCTCTCTTTCGGAAGGAAAGAGAAGAGGCTGCCTTCCTCGCGAGTGACCTGTAAGGACATTTGCGCGCCTTTGGTGGCTTCAGGATTTTGCGCGGGCGCAAATTGCGTATCAACTACAGCTTTTCCAGGAGTTCCTGGATTAGCCGTTACAGTAAGGGGCGAAACCCCGGCAGGTCGGACTGGGTCCGCCATCACGGTAAGGGGGGATACCCCGAGACTTCGAACACTGTCCGAATCTGTTATAGAGACGCCGTCCAAAGATTGCGCCTCCCCATCGCCCTTTTCCTCCCCCCCAGATGCTGCCGAGCGCAAGCAACTGTGGTGGGCGGAAATAGGGCCTTCACCAGGTTCCTTCCGCCTTGCCAGTTTGCGAGCCTTAGCCTATGCGAGCCTAGGCGACTGGCTTCTGGAACCACCTAAACTGAAAGAAATTCCAAATTTCGCTGATATCAAAAAGTAATAAACAATCTATCTGAAATTTTGAAGTTTACCTGATTGTTACCCTGAGTTAAATGTTAAAATGAAGGTACTTGTGGAAAAGAAGTTGCAGATTTATGGTATTAAGTTTGTAAAAAAAAAACCAAAACAATGTACTAAAATTTATGAAAATTGCTCCGAAAATTGTACGAATAAAAGGAGAATGAATAAAAATGAGCAACTGAAATAAATTAATCGCTCTATGCCCAGATAGAACAATTCCTTGATTTCAGTTATTTTCTCGTTATCACCAACGGTTAATTATAGAAATACGCGAAATTTAGAAGATCCTAATGAAAATTTGAACAAAAAGAAAGATGCCGAATAAGAAGGAGATTTAAGAAATAAAGGTTAATGAAAGAGCTATTAGACGTAAATACAGGAAAAAGAGTGAAAAAGCTAGCACGTAACGAAAACCGACCAAACAGTCTGGCAGACGTTGACACACTGCCCTAATGTTCCAATAACGCTTTCTGACGTCGTCTCCTGTGCCAGCGACGCGCGATGTCGCTAGGTAACGATGGAACTAAGAAAAACATGCGGCTAGCACAAGCAAACTGCGAAGATTCACTAAAAATAGGCCGGCATTTAATGTCGGAGAACCGCAGCAGCAATTTTAATTTAAAACTCTAACCAAATATAATGCACATATAGCCTAATATCGGGATAGCTAGTCCACGTCCTGTACGCCTCCTCCAGTCGGAGCGACACAAGGGTACGCCATTATTGTGCATCTAACGCTCCTCAGGCCACGATTTACGCAGATGTTTTAACCGCGGATTCAAGGCTCGCAAAATATAACAAGTATACCACGTGGGTCAAGTTACCATTCGCAATGATGCTGCCCCGGAACGCCGTAAACTATCAATATCACGTCATGGAACATGAAGACAGTGACCGTGTGTCGCTGTCACAATGCGTACGCGCTGTCACTTCTGACAACACGCCGTTTTTTTTTTATTAGATTCGCGTATCGAAAGTGAACTAAAAGGTATTAGTTTTATTACACTCCTTACTAATCCTGGTCACGGCACCAGTTTAACCGTTCGGCTAATCTGCCCCCGCCTAAGGCGAGCCTAACATGTTAATGTTATGTAATAATTTCCATGTGAAATTCCTGAGCCTGCCGCGGGCTGCTGCGGCTCCTCCTCCCGTCTGCAGTTAGTCCGTCGCCGTCGGTGTCCGCCCCGCGCTAAAGGCGGCCAGCCAGAGTTTCATCTACATACGCAATTCGCCGACGAGCGCGCTTATAGGCCTAAAGTTTCCCTACTCCTATAAGTTAGGTTATTTCAACTAGCTGGCTGTCCCCTTCGCATTTCGGTATATTAATTGTGTTACTGAATAATTCTAGAAGTACGCGTACGGCTAGGGATGCCGCCGCAGTCACTGATAATCAGTTCTAAGTTAATGTCGTCAATTTCCGCCCTGAAGTAACACTACGTTAAATTCTGTTATAGTTTGTCATTATATTCCCGCAGATGGAGTAAGTAACTGCATAAGGCCTACTTAGGCTTAAGGCCCTTAATTACATATAAAGCAATCGAATATTAGGTTTTCTATAGCGGTTAATCTACAATAATACTGGAGGATAGTAAAGAATGCAAGGAACGTCTCAGTCCACCTTCACAAGAGCTCACGACTTTATTCTTACCATAACTAACAAGGATACCAGCGAAATATGCATACCTATTTAAGGCGCTACTAACTCCCTTTTCCTCCCGTGTGAGTTGATTACCTTGGTTTTAGAATTTAGATAAGAAAAAGACCGAATATCGGCTGAAAATGACAGAGCGCGAATAAACACGTCTGCCGGGTCAGGCCCCGAACGCCCGACCTTCTTTCGTTGCTTAGCTAGTCGCTAAGCAACGCTTTACCCCCGCGAACCATCGCGTGCACATGCGGAAGCGTGCATCTGTGGAATAATGTTGTATTATTGCCATCATACGACAATCCAATGGAAACGCATAGGGGTCTTACTCTTAAGGCTGCATTCCATATACGCGTAATGCGTAATGCGTTATGCGTTACGCGTTATGCGTTATGCGAATGCCAGCATTCCATATATGCGTAATGTGTATTGCGTTATGCGTTATGCGTTATGGAGTGAAGTATATAAAAAGTATATAAAAAGTGTGTGTGACTCTGTGTCTCTGTGTGTGTCTGTGTCTCCGTGTCTCTGTGTGTGTCTCTGTGTGTGTCTCTGTGTGTGTGACTCTGGTTGTATTCCTTACATGCATAATGCGTAATGCGTTATGCATCATGCGTTATGCGGTATGCGAATGCCATCATTCCTTACACACGTTATGCGTAATGCGTTATGCGGCACACAACTGGCTATATTTACAAAATAAAAATAAACAATTATTCTCCATACTGCTCTGTATATGACCAAATATTGCATTTATATATATGTAACCTTTTGTACGTCACATGGGGGTTCCTACCTTTATTATAACCAAATTATAGTTAAGTATTCATATTTTTGTGGCTCTGGTAGCATTTTTACCAACCCGAACCCCCACCAACACCACTACCATATGTTTCCACTCAGATTCTGAATGGGACGGTGCAAACATGTAGGTTTATGCGGCGGACCTGTTAGGAAGCAGTGTTCAAGGCTTCTGAGTCTGCTTCCTAACAGGTCCGCCACATAAACCTACATGTTTGCACTGTCCCATTCTTCATATTTCTCATGAAGACCGGCTGTCCGTAATTATCAGTCACCTCCTCCAGCCTTATATCGATGGACAAATGTGACTGATGCTTTTCTGTTTGCACCACCTTGTCCCGGCTGTCCGTAATTATCAGTCGCCTCCTCCAACCTTATATCAATGGACAAATGCGACTGATGACTTTCTATTCGCACAACCTTTACGCATTATGCTACATGGAGTGATCGGGATAATGGATTTTCATTCGCATTTGCATTCGCATTACGCGTGTAAGGAATGTACCTCATAGGTTTCAAGGCATTTCGATTTTTTGTCACATTTGCATTTGCATTCGCATTCGCATTACGCATTATGCGTGTAAGGAATGCGACCTTTAGTCGTCAAAGCGTCAGCTTGTTGTGCAAGAGGTTGTGGCTGCACTATGAAAGTTACCGAATCGGTAGAGCGCAGGCCTCGCGTGCCGGAGATAGGAGGTTCGGTTTCCGGTCCAGTCAAACAAATGACTTTTCAAATTGATACTTGTCACTTCCTAGCCTCGCGATCTGCATTAATAGGATAGGGCAAGGAATGGTTAGCTCAGTGTCAGGATAATGTGACTGAGTAGGATATTGGGTCATGGTGCTGGCAGCCTGATTTCCCAGTGGGGCAGCACTATTAAGTCACCGTGAGTGCGCACTGTCACAAGTCGGTACTCATCCTGATATGAGCATATATTTTGCAAGGGCGTAAAACCCCAACAAACAGGCAAACTATGAATATAAAACCTCCATGAATGTACACTGCCACAGACCGGCCTCTCAGCAATGACATGGCCTTATCTGTTGCTGGAACATAACACCACAATAAATCAACCAATCGATCGCACGGCAGTGTCATCTTGGACACGTGGACTATAGCCGTGACCATGCGGTGGTTGGCAGGGTCGGGTGGAGGACTCCGACACAAGATGTTGTTCATTGTCAATTGTCGAATACTGCCACGATAGAGACCCTTCCTACAGCAGGGCAGGCCGCTGTCACAATAGCCTGCCGTACGATAGTTCTGCGACCCGGCATACAACCGTCTACAATACCCGCTCCCAGGCCCCCCTTCCATAACAGGCAGGAGCACCGTGTAAGAACCACCAAGTTTTCTACTTTAACCCTTCCCTATTTTCTACTGAAACCCTTTCCTATTTTCTACGTTAACCCTTCACTATTTTCTACTTTAACCCTTCCCTATTTTCTACTTTAACCCTTCCCTATTTTCTACTTTAACCCTTCCCTATTTTCTACTTTAACCCTTCCCTATTTTCTACTTTAACCCTGCCATATTTTCTACTTTAACCCTTTCCTGTTTTCTACTTTAACCCTTCCCTATGAATCAACAATGCGAAGGGCTTATTCACAGGCAACAAGGGATGACAGCTTTCCGCGATTTTTTATATGCACTGTTTAACCTTCAGAAAATGTCAGTATGTTATGTATATATAGATATATATATTCTTATCTATATGACAGCAATTGATTAATTCTAATCCCATTCGTATGTGAACTTAGACGTTGCTAGAGTACAAAGCCCAGAGAAGAAAGAGGTAGCATTAGGAATGAGTGATAATACAGTCATAACAAGAATAGTTCAAACCTGACTTCCGGCATTTCCAGCAATTTCCTGACAGTGCTAATCCTATGAGAGAAAGTTGGCCGTTGGCGTCAAGGTTTCAGCGTTTCTTGTTGGAGACCACTTTCATCCCTTGGCAACAGTATGTAATTCCTATGGGCCCACTTCTTTAAACTAGGCACACAAACACGAGGAGGTTTACGGTAATTGCTTCGTAACTTTGTTTACATTCAGGGATCTCCGATATTCACATTTATTTATTTTAGAATTGGAAAAGGCAGGTTGATTTAGTTTAACTTGCCTGGTAATCAGTACAGTAATTTGGCGAGATTGATTTCCCTAGCTGATATGAACATTTATTTGAAATGTTAAAAAGAAAACCATTAAAAAAGAGCCCATAAGAAACAGCTTTAAATAATAGTCGATTATTTACGTCATTTGAGAGGGGTGACCAGGAACATTGATTGTAGTGGGCGGTGCTACAGTCAGCGCATGCTCATAGGATTAATGGGAATGTACTCTTATTTAGCTAACTGTTTCGTTATAGTTGCATTCTGGGATAGGGTTGCCTGAGAAGACAACATTCACGCAACTATTACGTTCTCTGACGATGTAGGCCCACTGTCGGTACACTTACATTCCCCCACCCAACTCCCCACCTCCACACCCTCCACCTCCACACACCCTCACCCAGATTTATGCCCATCCCACACTCCCGCACCCAAGCTGCCCCACCCCAGGCTCCCCTCAGCCCACACCCCCATCCCCACAATCTCTACCCCAACACTCCTCACAACCACACTCCCCTCACTTCTCAACCCCCAAATACCCCACCTCACACTCCCCAACCCCATCCTTCCTCACCCCTCATCCCACATTCTCCTCAGCCCACACTCCCATCCCCACAATCTCTACCCCAACACTCCTCACACCCACACTCCCCCTCTCGACTGTCCCAAACACACACTGCCCTCACTTCTCAACCCCCAGATCTCAACCCCAAATCCCCCACCCCACACTCTCCCGCAACACCTTCCTCACACCACACCTCCCCCACCCAACTCCATCCCCACAATCTCTACCCCAACACTTCTCCCATCCACACTTCCGCTCTCGACTCCCCCAAACGCACACTGCCCACACTTCTCATACCCCTTATCCCCCACCCCACACTCTCCCGCAACACCCTTCCCCACACCCACACTCCCTCACCCCACACTCCATCCCCACAATCTCTACCCAACACTTCTCACATCCACACTTCCCGTCTCGACCCCCCAAACGCACACTGCCCCAACTTCTCAACCCCCAAATCCCCCCACCCACATCCCTCACCCGCACTCCCCTCACCCCACACTCCCATCCCCACAATCTCTACCCCAATACTCCTAACACACACACACAACCCTCTCGACTCCCCCAAACATACACTGCCCCCACTTATCAACCCCAAATCCTCCATTCCTCACTCTCCCACCCATACTCCCCCACCCACACTCCGTTAGCACCGAACCGGTCCACTTGCCCTATATTCCCCCTACTCCTCCTCGTACGGTACGCCACCCTGCGACCCTCAGTGCACACGTCTATTCGGGAGCCGTTGTGGCCGAGCATTCGGAAGTAATTCATTTTCCATGTGCAAACACGGCACAGGCGCCGGGCTGCATTGCAGGGTTTGTTTTCTGGAGAAAGAACCCTGATTAAGAAAAGGGGTTGCATGGCCGAGTGCAATTAGCTGACTGGAAGGGGGGGGGGGGTTAGATGCGAACAGCGAGTGTTGTAGCAGGCAACAACTCACGGCGCAACCCCAACTAAGTGACAGGAATCAGGGAATATTATTTGTTTGTTGTAGTTTTACATCCCATCAGCAACTATGGTCATATCAGTGTAGGTACCGACTTGTGACAGTGCACACTCATGGCAACTTTATAATGCTGCCCCACTGGGAGATCAGGCTGCCAGCACCATGACCCAATATTCTACTTAATCACATTATCCTGATACGGAGCAAACTAGTCCTTGCTCTATCCTAGTTATGGCTAGGTTTCAAGGTTATTATTGCCGGAAGTGATAGTGAGGATAAGCTCTCACTACCTATAAAGTACTTTCTCATGGCATGCGTATCAAACAGCCTCTGATAACCAAGTCCAACTCCCGGCCTTCACGAGGCGAAACTGTTTCTACTGACGGGAGAAGGGGCAAAGGCGGATCTCTGGCGCCTCAAAACCAGATGCTTCGGGCAGGTGGGGCTCGTCAATCTTGGCTGACTGCTCATCTAGGAGAAGGTAAACTCTGATTTAAAACCCCCGCTGCCGTGCGGCTAGTCCCATTTATGGGAAGACCAGAAGTTGGTAGTGCACACCAGCGGCCATACCGACTCAATTGTCGGCCTAAACTAAGTGCGGTGCACATCAACTTTGTTGGTGTGGTCAGGGGATGTCACCCCTTCAAGTGCATGAAGACTGGAGCAGCAGATGAGTTAGAAGATCAATAGCTTTGAAGGTGTAACAGCAAGATGATGTGGCTCATCAGGGCACACTCTGACAAAGATGAGTAAGTGGCCAGTCACCTTGGAAAGGAAGGGGAACCTACCAAGTATTTACCCATAGTAAGCAATGGTAATTAATGGAAACAAATTTAGAGATGGAGACAACTCTGGTCCCTCTGCGGGGAAGCCTTCTAATAGCTACAGTGGAGGCACCTTTCCTTCAACTATTAAGAAACCTCGTAATGACAATGTAAACTCAAAGCCTAAAATAGGAAGGTATGCATCTGATGTCAGGCAACTGAAAACTGGAGGAAAGGTGCTAAAGATTGGTACATGGAATGTACAAACATTGTACAAACCAGGCCGATATGACAACCTGAAAGTGGAAATGACAGCGCTAAACCTTGACATCCTAGGTATAGCTGAGACGAGATGGACGGGTGACGGGAGGATAGGTGATAGTGAGGTAGATATGATATATTCTGGAGATGAAAAACATCAGTATGGCGTTGGAATTATGATGAAGAAGTCCATTGCCGCCACAATGATTGGATTCTGGCCAGTATCTGACAGAATTATTATGATGAAGCTGAGGGGAAAACCGTTCAATATAAACATTCTGCAAGTTTATGCACCAACCTCAGATCACGATGATGAAGAAGTCAACGAGTTCTATGACAGCATCAAAAAGGTAATGGAATACACCAAGTCTGGAGAAATAACAATTGTTATGGGCGATTGGAATGCGAAAGTTGGAGAACAACATGAATATCCAGTAACAGGAAGATTTGGCTTAGGTGAGAGAAATGATCGTGGTGAATACTTGATAAATTTCTGTTTGACATCAAAACTAGTAATTGCTAACACCTTATTTGAACATCCAAAGAGAAGACTATATACATGGAAGAGCCCTGGTGATGTATGTCGGAACCAGATCGATTACATTCTTGTCAACCAACGATATCGAAATTGTATCAAACAGGCAAGGACATATCCAGGTGCTGACATATGTTCGGATCATAATCCAGTAGTAATCAGTATGGTAGTGAAATTGAAACAGCAGAACAAAATTAAAAACAACATTCAAATGGATATGAACATGTTAAAAGATGCAAAATACAGAACTAAGTATAATGTCTCTGTTCATAACAAATTCAGTGTACTGATGAATGAAGAAACTCCTCAGAGAGAGTATAACAACATTGAAATGGAATGGGAAGCTCTCAGAGAAAGCATGGTCAAGTCAGCAGAGGAGGTGTTACCAAATAAAAAACGAGAGACAAAGCAATCATGGATGACGCAAACCATACTAGAAAAGATGGCAGAAAGGAAGAAAGTGAAAACCACTGATCCACCTAAATACAAACACCTGAAGAATGAAATAGAAGATGAATGCAAAAAAGCTAAAGATGAATGGTGGAATAAGAAGTGTGAAGTAGTGGAACAACTTGAGTCTCAACATCGTTCAAGAGAGATGCACAAGAAAGTGAAAGAGATAACAGGTCAAGGATACAGACAGAGAAGCAGTAAATGTATCAAGAACAAAGACGGCAAAATGCTCTTTGAAGAAGATGAAATAAAGTCCAGATGGGAAGAATATGTAAACGAACTATACAATGATGACAGAGGGAACCCACCCACAATTGAGAAAGAAGATGGGAATATTATATTAGTATCAGAGGTTGAGAAGGCTATCAATGATCTAAAGGCAGGTAAGGCTCCTGGAAGTGACCAGATAACATCAGAAATGATAAAAGGACTAGATGAAGTGGGGATTCAAATCATTCATAAGCTAGTAACTGACATCTATGAGACTGGATTTATACCATTGAATATGAATGAATCCATATTTGTACGACTCCCAAAGAAGCTAAAACCAACATTGTGTACTGAGTACAGAACACTAAGCCTGATGAGTCATATGTTGAAGATGATCCTGAAAATAATTTTACTGAGAAACAGACAGAAAATTGAAGAACAAATCAGTAACGTACAAAGTGGGTTTATATCTGGAAGAGGTACACATGAAGGGATTTTCAATATGAGAATGATTTGTGAACGTTATTGTGAAGTGAACCAGGATGTTTATGCCTGCTTTATTGACTATGAGAAGGCCTTCGACCGAGTCAATCATGAACTGTTAATCAAATGTTTACAAGATATTGGTGTCAATGGCAAAGACATTAAACTAATTGTGAACTTATACTGGACACAACGTGCATTTATAAAAATGGAGCAGGGCCTATCGGATGAAGTTATGATTAAACGAGGAGTTCGACAGGGGTGTGTATTGTCACCATGTCTATTTAACCTGTACACAGAGATGATTTTCAGACACATTGAAGATTGCAAGGGAGTGACAATAGGTGGCATGAACGTCAACAATCTTAGATATGCCGATGACAGTGTAATACTAGCAGACAGTGAGAAAAACCTACAAGATATAGTGAATAGAATCAATAAAGCTGGAATACTATTCAACATGAAGATGAATGCCAGGAAGACCAAAACAATGGTTATAAGTAAAAAGACAGATAAACCAAATGTCAATATAACCATAGATGGCACAAACATAGAACAAGTATCCGAATTCATATATCTCGGACAAAAGATTACAAATGATGGGAGATGTGAGGAAGAAATTAAAAGAAGGATAACAATAGCCCGAACAACATTCTCCAAAATGTATAGAGTGTTAACATCAAGTAAGATATTAATACAAACAAGGAAGCGTATTCTTCAGTGTTATGTGTGGTCTACTCTAATGTATGGGGCAGAGACATGGACAATCTCTAAGAAAATGTACAAACGTTTAGCAGCATTTGAGATGTGGACTTATCGAAGGATGATGAAAATATCATGGACAAAGAAGATCACCAACAAAGAAGTTCTCAGAAAAATTAAAAATAAGAAAAGCTTGTTTGCCACTATACAGACAAAGAAACTTATTTATTTTGGCCACATCATTCGTCAGAGTTCAATATACCGTACATTGTTGGAAGGGAAGGTGAATGGCAGCAGAGGGAGAGGGAGACCAAGAACATCATGGTTTACAAATATTTCACAGTGGACAGGCTTGAATTATTCACAGTCTATCAGAACAGCACAACATCGGGACAAGTGGAGAACCATTGCATCCAACCCTCGACTAGAGGATGGAACTATTGATTGATTGAGTGACAAGTATCAATTTTTTAAGTCATTGGTTTGACTCGGCCAGGTTTCAAACTTGTGACCTTCCACACGGGAAGCATGTGCTTTCCCAATTTTGCCACCACGTCAGGCCTATGGTATGTAGTGAATTGTGACATCATCTATTTATGTCTACTAATATTAGACAATGAGTGAACCAGACAGGTTGCTTTCATCAGTGAGCCTATGTTTCTCTCACATGGAATGGCAGAGCTTCGGACTTGAATATCAATTTAGGCAAAGTGTGGCTTCGCTCAGCCCAGAATGGCAGAGCTATGGGTTTGAATCCTACTTTAGGCAAAGTGTGGCTTCGCTCAGACCGGAATGGCAGAGCTATGGTTTTGAATCCTACTCTAGGCAAAGTGTTGCTTCGCTCAGCCCGGAATGGCAGAGCTATGGGTTTGAATACTACTCTAAGCAAAGTGTGGCTTCGCTCATCCCGGAATGGCAGAGCTATGGGTTTGAATCCTACTCTAAGCAAAGTGTGGCTTCACTCAGCCCAGAATGGCAGAACTATGGGTTTGAATCCTACTCTAAGCAAAGTGTGGCTTCGCTCATCCCGGAATGGCAGAGCTATGGGTTTGAATCCTACTCTAAGCAAAGTGTGGCTTCGCTCATCCCGGAATGGCATAGCTATGGGTTTGAATCCTACTCTAAGGAAAGTGTGGCTTCGCTCAGCCCGGAATGGCAGAGCTATGGGTTTGAATCCTACTCTAGGCAAAGTGTGGCTTCGCTCATCCCGGAATGGCAGAGCTATGGGTTTGAATCCTACTCTAAGCAAAGTGTGGCTTCTCTCAGCCCGGAATGGCAGAGCTATGGGTTTGAATCCTACTCTAAGCAAAGTGTGGCTTCACTCAGCCCGGAATGGCTGAGCTATGGGTTTGAATCCTACTCTAGGCAAAGTGTGGCTTCACTCATCCCGGAATGGCAGAGCTATGGGCTTGAATCCTACTCTAAGCAAAGTGTGGCTTCACTCAGCCCGGAATGGCAGAGCTATGGGTTTGAATCCTACTCTAGGCAAAGTGTGGCTTCACTCAGCCCGGAATGGCAGAGCTATGGGTTTGAATCCTACTCTAGGCAAAGTGTGGCTTCACTCATCCCGGAATGGCAGAGCTATGGGTTTGAATCCTACTCTAAGCAAAGTGTCTAATTGTGTGTAAGTTAATGTAACACCTTCAATGACATATGTGTGCTGTATTGTTCAAACAATCAGCTCACATTGCAACTCACGTTAATATACGTAAGGCAGAAAGGTCCGAGAGAGCTTCTTATATGTTATGTGAGGCATACATTCACCAACATGCACCAATAAGATTACAAATATCTACAGTCATTGCTGTTTTCAAAGAGCAAAGCTTGTTTTGTCAATCACATGAATCGCTGAAACCAAGTGCTACTCTACTTTCACTTACATTCTACATTTGTATATATTTCTTGAGTCGGGGAACATTTCAGTTGCAAACAATTAGTCTTCCTGATTCCATTGCTTACCGTAGTAATGCCAAGTTCCTGGCAAGGTAGCGACACATACCACTGAAAAAAACACAATACTGCCAATTTAAAAATAAAATAAGGTTAATTACAAATGGGTTATGTGAGCCATGGAATGACTGGTGTAATTTTCCTCCAGTATTTGCTTCGCTTAACAGCTAGCTGTAAGCACAATTCTACAGTGTGTGGTTAGCTTAGCATCTGTAAGCACGATTATCCTACAATGTCTGCTTAGCTTAACAAATATAACTATAAGCACAATTTCCCTACAGTACAGGTTCAGGCTAGCAGTAGCAGCTGTAGGCACAATTCTCCCACAGTGTATGTTCAACCTAACATCTGTAAGCACAATTCTACTACAGTGTATGCTTAGCTTGACAGCTGTAAGCACAATTCGTATACAGTGTATGCTTAGCTTAACAGTTGTAAGCACACTTCCCTTACAGTGTATGCTTAGCTTAACAACAGTAAGCACAATTCTCGTACAGTGTATTTCCAATCTAATTGATGTAAGTCACGCCAGCTTATTTAATTAAGGAATCAATCTAACCGTAACTCAAGCCCATCGTAAGCAGAACAAATTAGATCTAACACGACCTCCTCTGAGTAGCTACGAGTCGTAAGCATGTACCCAGAATTCTTAGCGCATGTATGGCAGGCCACTATGTCTACAACCAGACAGAAAGGCATTGCACAATAGAATCACCATATACCACATGTCATCATCATGCTGTCGGTCGCGATGCGACAAAGACTGCTTTCATTACTTGACTGCCGCTCTCCATTTAGCTCTCTGCTGTGAGAGTTGCGTCCATGAGTCGGTCTTAATGTCTCTCAGCTTCAGGTTTCTCTTGATGGTATCTTTGAACCGGAGATGGGGGCGCCCTCTCTTTCTGTAGCCAGAAGACAGTTGAGAATAGAGGATCTGCTTTGGTAGACTGTCTGATGACATCCCCATGAGGTGTCCAGTCCACCGGAGATTCTTTTTGATCAGAAGATCTTCGATAGAGGGCAGCCCCATCCGTTCGAGTATTTCCTTATTCGTCACTTTGTCCTTCCAGGTTAGCCTCATGATTGAACGCAGATGTCGCATCATGAAGGCATGCAGCTTTTTCACCTGCTGTCTGTACACTGTCCAGGCCTCGGCTCCGTATAGTAGGGTGGATAGCACGATTGTGCGGTAGATCTTACCTTTGACCCGAATGGACACATGGTGGTTGTTCCAGAGTCTCTGGCGTAGTCGGCCGAAAGATGCGCTAGCCTTGGCCATCCTCCTCTGTATCTCAGGATCAATGCGTCCATCACTTGATATAGTGCTTCCGAGATAGGTGAATTCCGGAACAGAGTTCAGCTTGTTTCCGTCAACCATGATCTCCTCCTCTCGGGATCTTGTAGAGTGGGGTTCTTGATGTTAATTTTCAGGCCAAACTTCTTTGATGCATCAGAGAAAGCGTCCACTATTTTCTGGGTCTCTTCAGCAGAGTGGGCAACCAGTGCACTGTCATCTGCGAATAGTAGCTCTCTCACCAGTATCTGAGTAGTCTTGGTCTTCGCTCTGAAGTGTGCGACATTGAATAGGTCAGTGCTCTGTCTGGACTGTATATAGATGCCATCCCCCATGTCTCGGACAGCCTCATCTAGCATTGCTGATAGGAAGATGGAGAAGAGCGTGGGGGCCAGTACACAACCTTGCTTGACCCCATTGGTAACCCCAAACGATTCCGAGACTTCCCCTCCAGCACTAACGTTCGCCATCATTCCTGTATGTAGAGCCTCGATCATAGTTGTGAACTTCTCTGGGCATCCGTACTTCCTCAGTAGCTGCCATAGCCCGGTCCTCCCGACTGTATCAAATGCCTTAGTGAAATCGACAAATACCAAGTACAGTGGTCGGTGCTGCTCAATGCACTTTTCTTGTAGCTGTCGGAGACAAAATATCATATCCACAGTGCTCCGGTTACCTCTGAAGCCACACTGTGACTCCAGAACTACACCAGGTGTGACTCCGGAACTATACCACATGTACGGCTTGGTTAAAGACGGTAAATGATGAGGACTTTTAATGTACCATAAACAACTGCCCGAAATAGGTTAATCTTGTGGCTCGATTAAATTTTTCAAGAGAAGCAGCTTTTCTTACCTCATCCAATAACCTGTTCCATGAAGTGGGAACTGTCAGACAGAGGGCACAATGGCCATGTGCTTTGAGTCTAGACACAGGGACATGTGAAAATATCTGATTGGATGATTTAAGAGTTTCAGATGCCTGTTAGTGGGACAGAAGATTTGCAGAGCTATTCTGCTGCTTTTTCAATGGTAGTTTTATATGCCATTAAGATCTTCTTCTTCTTTTCGTTTGCCTTCAATTACACTTGGAGCCCAGTTCTCATAATAAAATTGACAGTCCTCTGTAGCACATCTGCAGCCCCGTACAGCTTCTCCTGCAAGTCACTGGGAGCTGACCATATCTCTTCCCTCAGTGAGTTATGGTTCAAACAGCTCTGTAGGATATGCTCAGCAGTCTGATCTTCCTCTCCAGAGGGGCAGAGGGCAGATGGTACTATACGGAAGTATCTGTGCAGGTGATTGTTAAGCCTGTTATGCCCAGTCCTAAGGCAGAAGATGATCACTTGGTGTTGTCTTGATGGTTGATGGTAGCTGTCTCGTGATTCTGGTGATCTATGCAGAGATCTAATCTTGAACTTAATGCCCTAGTTTACTAGTACTGGTAGCCAATACAAGTCTTACATAATTTGGGTCACGAGATCAAAATTTAAAGTATTTGTTACGACGTAAGCAGCATTTCTCTAAATTCACTGAAAACGGCTAATGCTATATTTAGATGCACTATGCAAAGGGAGTGTTATTAGTACATGTATAATATAACGAAGGCATAGCTAGTAATAAGGAACCTCACCTCAGCAGCACTATAATGCTATCATACAAATCGGTGCCATTCCTAGCATTACTGACGTCAAATTTTAGTACACCGATACAAACCCAGTCTGTGTTGGGGAATTGCATGCTGAAATAGCCGGTGATGTGCTAGTAAACCGGTGCGGGCGCGACGCGGAGACAATCAGCTGCCAGTGACGCCCCCTGGCGGTGGGTCGGCAGGCTGATGGCGCCCGGGCGCTGAATGGTGCCGTGAGGTGCGCCATCTGGCGCTGATGGCTGCGTTCCAAACACCTTTTTTCCCTATTTCTCCAGCAGGCTAAGTTCCCCTCTAGAAGCCACCTATATTTCTGATTGGGCATCTCCGACGAAGCGCGTCCTCTTTAAACGTGGTACTACCAGGGGTAGGGGCTTGGGGCTGGGGCGAGGGTGGGGCGGGAGGGGGAAGGCGGGGTTTGCCAAGTTTAAAGTGGTTGAAACAAAATTCCCGCTGAAAGCCCGGTCCAGCGCCCCGCCTGTGTATTGATGCCCGAAATAACACGAATATTGTCGGCCCACATTGCAGGAACAAATGAGGAGGGTATGGGATTGTCTTTATTTTTTTCGTCATGTCTTTCTTTCCATCTTTCTTTATTTCTGTCATCTGTGCCAAAGCAGCACTGATGTATCTATGCACAGCCCAAGCTCAACTCATCCGCCAGTATCGATTCAGGATTTCCTTTAAAGATAGGCAATCCATTTATTCTGGAGCGTAATGGTCGACTAGGATTCCGGTCTGCAGGTTAAAGGTTAAAGGACTACTTTACATATTTTAAAAGTAATTATTCCCTAAGGCATCATTTTCTAAGAAGGTAGCACCTAGTGTCGATGGGTTGGCTCAGTCTCAGGATAATTTGAATGACTGGGGCATCAGGTCTCACAGTGGGACAGCACTATAAAGTCGACATGAGTGCGCAGTGTCACAAGTCTGTACCCATTCGGATTTGACCTTATATGTTGCGAGGACGTACAACTCCAACAACCATCTAGTGTCCAGCGTTGCTGATATCGGGCTCAGTACAGACTGACCTCTCTTTGCAATGATAAGTAACATTACATCCCATTAAAGCACAGCTAATTGAATGCCCAGAACTTTTTTAAATGGTTCTCTTTTGAAATAAAATGAACACCACCTCATAAGTCAGTAATTAAAGGCATATCAGTTATTTAATGGATTTTACTTAAGTAAAAACTTACTATATATTCAATCACACAACACCATCGGATAGAACGAATGTTGATCTTCTAGGATATGCAATCTCATCAAAATCAAATACATAGATAAATAGTTACAAGCATGTGAATATTGATGAAAAAAGCACCATTGCTGGACTTTTAATGGGCGCTGCCGGTACCTAAATTTGTATAAGCAAGGTTTATAAGCATATATATATCTTGCTTCAAAATAAAATGAGAAGACCCACGTTGAAATTTCCGATTTTGCCTATTTCTATATTCAGAACCTTTTTCATTTTGGCGCATAACATATTTTACTGTCCTTACACGTTCCTCTTTAAATGTCTGGGATCTAATGCAGGCGGCCTGGATCGGCCCTCTAGGAGTCATCACCTCAGGGATGCACTGAGTTATTCATATCTGTCTAGGACATAATCTGCTTCCTATATCTAGTCCTGGACTTGACAGCTCTTCCTTTGTAATAATTAACCGAAATCGCTACGTTGGCCCTTTAAGTAGCCCGACTGACAGCAATGCAATTTGCTGTCGTTATTTAGCGGAGTGGTGATACTGGAATGTGTTATGGCAAGTCATTACAGTCACGTCATTAACTCTTCGCTGTTGTTATTTAAAGGTGCACAGTCCGATGGCTTTGAGTTTCTGTCATTTTCTGAGATAAATACATTAATTTGATCATTATAAGCTGCTTTGCTTTAGGTTGAAGTAACTTGTAGTTTAAATGGTTAACTTTGGATATATTTGAAGTGACAACATGCCAAATTAATTTTGGCAAGCACACCAAAACTCTGATACCATAGCCTTACGCAATAACATATTGCTCCCTATGCCCTTCTATGTGGCAACACGTGCTTAATAACTGTACCAGTATCTAAGATAAATATGTAGAATCAAATCTAGGTGAGTATTTTGGTTTTGAAAATTTGATGCTTCATCGGACTATACAGTTTTAACATCCAGCAGAGTGGTGATACTGGAATGCATTATGCCCACCATTACAGTGACATTATCTCTTCGCTGTTGTTATTTAACATCCAGCGGAGTGGCGATACAGGAATGCATTATGGCCACCATTACTGTGACATCATTAGCTCTTCGCTGTTGTTATTTAACATGCAGCGGAGTGGCGATACAGGAATGCAGCATGGCCACCATTACAGTGACATCATTAGCTCTTCGCTGTTGTTATTTAACATCCAGCGGAGTGGCGATACGGGAATGCAGTATGGCCACCATTACAGTGACATCATTAACTCTTTGCTGTTGTTATTTAACGTCCATCGGAGTGTCGATCCAGGAATGCATTGTGGCCAGCTATTACCCTGGTGTCATTACCTCTTCGCTGTTGTTATTTATCACCCAGTGGGGTGGTGATTACAGGGATGTGCTATAACCAGCTATTACAGTGATGTCATTAACTCTTCACTGTTGTTATTTAACACCCAGTGGAGTGGCGGTATAGGAATGTATTATGGCCAGCTATAACAATGACGTCATTAAGTCTTCACTGTTGTCATTTAACACCCGGTGGAGTGGTAATTACAGGAATGCATTATGGCTAGCTATTACAGTGACATCATTAACTCTTCGCTGTAAACACTTGTCATTTAACGCCCCGTGGAGCGGCTATACAGGAATGCATTAAGCCAGCTATTACAGTCATGCCATTACCTCTTCGCTGTTGTTATTTAACACCCAGCAGAATACAGGAAGGTTGCTGTGGCCAGCTATTTGACTAATATCATTAATGATTCACTGTTGTTATTTAATGCCCAGTAGTGTTATTCAACATCTATGGAGCGGTGATGTAGGAATCTGTTATGGCCAGCTATTACAGTGATGTCATTAACTCTTCACTGTTGATATTTAGCACCCAGTGGAATAGTGATACAGGAATGTGTTACGGCCAACCATTATAGTGACGTAATTAACGCTTCACTGTTGTTATTTGACGCCCACAGATCGGTGATTACAGGAATGCATTATGGCCAGAGCTATTACAGTGACGTCATTACCTCTTCTCTAAGTCTCTCTGGCTCTCGCCGTGTTTGGCTTGTCGGGGTGTGAGCTGCGCGCCAAAGATGTCGCTACAAGCATTATGGGTAGTCTGCCACTAACACAACGTAAAACCTCGCAGTGACACTTCAAAGTCAATCCCGATTTGTTCAACTCGGCCTAAATCGGGCGGCCTGGCAACCGCCGCAGAATCCAGCAGCCTCCGCAGACAGAGCCCCATCACCCCCTTCACTCCCCCCCCCCCCCTCTACCCCCTACCGCGCTCACTCACCTCTGCTCGGCGCTTGCACGGTGTATTCGGCGACAAGTTTGGGGTTCACAACAAATGCAGCCAGATTGGCAATTAGCAGAAGTGCTTATTACGAAGGATGATTTGGATGTGAAGGCGGGCATGCAATGGATGATGCCTTCTTCTTCTTGTTCCCCTCCCCACTCCTTCCTTCTCTCTATCTCTCTCTTTTCGCCTCCTTGCACAGGCATTCTTTTAAACCCTGTCACTCTGCCACTCCCTTCTCTCCTTCCCATTCCCCCTCCCTTTCTTTCCTTCTCTCCCCCTCACCGTTCCCTTCTCGCTGCCTTCCCTACCGCCTGTCCCTCTCACCCTCCATTACCTCCTTCCCATTCTCCCTCTCCCTCCCTTCCCTCCTTCCCTACTTCCTTCCCTTACCTCATCCCCCCTCTCCATCCATGACCTCCTCCCCCCTCTCCCTCCCTTACCTCGTTCCCCCTCTCTCCCTACCTCTTCCTCCCTACCTCCTGCGCCCTCTCTCTCTCCCTTCCCTCTTCCCCACCTTACCCAATTCCCCCTCTCCCTCCCTTACCTCGTTCCCCTCTCTTTCTACGCTTCCTCTCTAACTCTTGCGCCTCTCTCTCTCTCTTCCCTCTTTCCCCCCTTACCTAATTCCCCCTCTCCCTCCCTTACCTCGTTCTCTTCCTCCCTACCTCCTGCACCCTCTCTCTCTCCCTTCCCTCTTTCCCCCCTTACCTAATTCCCCTCTCTCCCTACCTCTTCCTCCCTACCTCCTGCGCCCTCTCTCTCCCCCTTCCCTCTTTCCCCCCGTTTACCTACTTCCCCCTCTCCCATCCTTACCTCGTTCCCCTCTCTCCATACCTCTTCCTCCCTACCTCGTCCGCCCTCTCTACCTCCCTTCCATCTTTCCCTTCCTTACCTCATTCCCCCTATCAATCCCTTACCTCGTTCCCCTCTCTCCCTACCTCTTCCTCCCTACCTCGTACACCGTCTCTCCCTCCCTTCCCCTTTCATTCCCTTACCTCATTCACCCTCTCCTTCCCTTACCTCGTTCCCTCCCTTACCTCATTCCCCATCTCCCTCCCTTACCACGTTCCCCCTCTCCATCCCTTACCTCGTTCCCCTCTGCATCCCTTACCTCCTTCCCCCCTCTCCCTCTCCCTTCCTTCCCCCTCTCCCTACCTTACCTCGTTCCCCCTCTCCATCCCATACCTTGTTCCCCTGTCATTCGCTTACCATGTTCTCACTCTCTCACTCCCTTACCTAGTTCCTAGTCTCTCCCTCCCTTACCTCCTTACCGTCTCTCCCATTCCCCATCCCGTCTTGTTGGGCCCTTCTTCCCTCTCTCTCTCTCCCTCCCCCATCTCATTCCCCTCCAGTCCCTTCCTTCCCGTTTTGTTCCTCCCCCTCCTCTCTATCCCTCCTCTTACAACTATCTCCTTCCCACTCCCCGTCCCTTCATTCTCTCCCCTCCCACCTGCCAGCCCTTACCTATTTCTCTCCTGCCTTCCTGCCTTCCTTCTCCTCCACACACCCTTGACCCCTGCTTTCTCTCCTTCCGATCCTCTTCCCCTCCCTTCCCAATTCAACCTGGGTCCCTTAATGGTTCTAACCGGTTCCCATTCCATAAGTTGAATCTGTTTGCAGCCATAAGTAGCTAGTTTAAGTACACGAATGTGTTTTACCTCGTGACTTGACATCGGTTCGAGACGATTGAGGACATCTTCATAGGCAAGAAGCTGTCATCTTTTCCTTACGGATGACATCTATCTACGAGCGATAAATGCCAAATTTGAAGTGCGGGAAGCTGATATGCTTGATAATTAGAATAGGTGTTATTCTGATGAATTTAGTAAATATTTAGGTGACGATAACATTGAAATAGTTGCTTTTCCTACTTCAGTGTGTTCAACTATAAACTACTAGCTGAATTCATATTATTTACTTCTCCACACATAATGAATTTCTACCAATCTGCTTGGAGAATGAGAAGCCGATAAAAGCTATCAGCACCGATTGATTGCAACATTTGTTTTTGCTCAACCTGGAGGTAGGGTTTACTATCAATTACAATTGTAATGTTGTGAAGGAATTGTGAATAAAATGGCTGAGAGTCATTAAGACCGACTCATGGACGCAACTCTCACGGCAGAGAGCTAAATGGAGAGCGGCAGTCAAGTAATGAAAGTAGACTTTGTCGCATCGCGACCGACAGCATGATGATGATGATGATGTGCTAATGGCCTGATCTCACTATAAAGTCAACATTAGTGCACACTGTCACAAGTCGGTACCCATCCTGATATGACCTCATATGTTGCCAGGACTTAAAACTACTACAACCAACCACTAGGATAGGACCTTGAACTGATATCTCACTCAGGCACAATATCGTGAATCTGAGCTAACAAATGTTGCCAGGACTTAAAACTACTACAACCAACCACTAGGATAGGACCTTGAACTGATATCTCACTCAGGCACAATATCGTGAATCTGAGCTAACAAATGTTGCCAGGACTTAAAACTACTACAACCAACCACTAGGATAGGACCTTGAACTGATATCTCACTCAGGCACAATATCGTGAATCTGAGCTAACAAATGTTGCCAGGACTTAAAACTACTACAACCAACCACTAGGATAGGTCCTTGAACTGATATCTCACTCAGTCACAATATCGTGAATCTGAGCTAACAAATACGTCCCTATCCTAGTAATGTTGAATGTCAGGCACAGTCCACAACTTTCAGTATGCAGCATTTGTATAAACACTCTGCAACATGTGTCACAAGTCACAGGGCATTAATTTATCGAAGATCTGGCATTTGATAACCTTCATTGTAAGGTGCATGACATCACATGTGTTTTAAGTCGTAACAGATCACATTTGTCGCACGTCACAAGAGATCATATCTGTCCCACGTCAGATGACATCACAAGACATCACGTGCTTCCCAAGTCATAACAAATCAAGTTTGTAAAAATTGCAAGGAATCATATTCGTCGCAAATTGTAACAGATTTGGTTTGTCACATGTTGTCTGAAATCACATTTCTCACAAGTCGTAAGTCACATTTGGCATACGTCTCATTCTTCGCAGGTCGTGACAGATCATACTTACTGCAAGCCGTAACAGATCACAATTGTCAACACGTTGCATGCCATGATATTTATCGCAAGTCGTTCCAGATCAAGGCATGCCATTTGTCACAAGTCGTCCCAGATCATGACATATGTTGCACATCGCTCCAGATCAAGACTTGACATTAGTCGAAAGTCGTTCCAGATCGGGACATTTGTCGCAAGTCGTCCCAGATCGGGACATTTGTCGCACGTCGTCCCAAATCAAGACATGACATTTGTCACAAGTCGTCCCAGATCAAGACTTGACATGTGTCCCAGGTCGTAGGATTCCCCACGCGTTGCAAGTCGTAGGAAAAAATCGCTTTTAGTGTGTGTCCAGCTTAAGCGACTGCGTGTACGACGGCTCTACAATAGATTGCACCTGAGTGATAGCTTTACCTCGCCAATGTTCCGTCAGTTGGCACCGCGCTGTCTGTCCACTGTCTACTCGCATGGGAACAGGTTCTGTCCGACAGTTCTGTCCGACAGTTCTATCCCCCAGCCTCCTGTCTGACGAGTCGTTCTTTGTATATGCGCCGATAATTGCACCGACCACTTACACGCCGCGCCATTAGGCGGGAGTTTGGCGATATGCGCGACGAGGCAGACGACAATTGGCGGCGTCTGTGTCGCACCAGTGCACCGTGTGCGCTCTGCGCGCGGTACTGATCGATCTGCATAAATATTGGAACAAAGTCATTTTTGGAAATGTTTTTTTTCTCGCTGATACTACTGCTATCTGGAATGAGGTGGTTCTGTTAGTTATGTCGGTGCAGTGTACGGAGACTGCTACTTTTTCTAAGCTTATTAGTTACGTGGTAGTCATTTGTTCCATTCAAAGCTATATACATTTTAGTTGATTGTGGAGTTTTATTTCCTAGCAACATCTAGGGTCATGTCAGGACGGGTACCGACTTGTGACAGTACGCACTCACAGCATGATGCCCCACTCCCGCCACCATGACCTGATATCCCAATCAGTCACATTATCCTGACGCTAAGCTAACCAGCTCTCGCAAGCAAGGGACAAGTACCAATCTTGTAACTCATTGGTTTGACTCGACCGGGAATCGAACTCCTGACCTCCCTTATGGGAAGTCTTATGGGAAGTCTGCACTCTAGCAATTGGGCCACCGCGTCCGGTGTATCCATTTAAGGTTACTTACTGTACTGTGATAAAAAATAGATTAATATGTTTATAAAAAGAATAACTGAATACACTAAATACAACATAGCCTCTTCCTTGAATTAGAAACGTCCATTCAGTAATGCATGGAGTAAAAATAATCATACTGCAGAAATATTTCATTTAAAATAACGGGTAATAAAATAAATAAATAAAACGTGCTTTCTTTATTAAGTATATATTTAATAGCAATTATTTCTATGGAGCAATATTCACTGCTTAATTATTGTTGATAATTAAATATAAATATGAAATGCAGTCGTATTCAGTTAGATCCCTTTGGAATCTGAATCTCATATGTGTGCAATAGTATTGTAACACGGGGGTAGTTTGTTAGTGGTATGTTGCGTGAGCATATTAAATAAGGTGCAATAACATAGTTACTATTAAACTAGTTTGCTTTTTTTTTTTTTTTTGGTCCATTAGTTGTTTAAGCAGGGGAAATTTCAGTCATAGACGACTGTTCTTCCTCATTCCACTGCTGGTCGATAGAAAGCCCGAGCCCGAGCCTACACTTTTACCGACCCAAGGGATTTTTAACCTCCCACACCACATAGACATGGTATGAGAGCAACGGGCCTTTGATGACGCTGTAAGTTATACACAGCGGTGGAAATCCAAATTGGCCGAGCTGGGGGCATAGGGAATCGAACCGCCGACCCTCAGATTAGGAGTCTGACCTAGAAAAAAGTCAGACACTCTAACCACTCCACCACAGAGAACGCCAACTGTACTGATCATAAACCTGAGCTGCACTTGGTGGAAGCATTTTGAAGGTTGTCTCACACTACACAACATATTCTAATGGACAGTTACGGTGTTATTGCGCGTATTCGATTAATCAACTCGGGTCACCCAAGTCACTTTTTGGTGCATGTGTACATCGGACAAACTCGGGTCGAATAAACGAATACACTTCTCCATGCTCGGGATGGAAAAAATGGTGGCTTAATCCAAAACCTTTATTTTTTAAATAACCGATATAACTACAGCAAAATAAGATTTAAAATATTCTATGATTGCATAGTTTAGTTATATTTCCATTTCATTAGTCATTTAAGGAAACATGTAGGACTGGTACTGGTATCTGTTATCCTACAGGACGGTATCAGTGCAAATGTGACGTCATCATTCCTAGCCACCCCCAGTCAAGACGTAAGTTACTGGGTTGGGACTGTTTGCATACGGCACATGTTTTTGTCAACTCCACTTGCGGTGTTCGTTTTGAAATTCTAGCAACTCAGGTGACCCCAGTCGCCCGGGTCGTGTTAATCGAATACGGCCTTAAAGTTGCATGATCTGATGTCTTTTAGATTCTGCATAAGTATTTTAGATAGATATATCAAATTGGTCAGACTGATAGGATATATCTATCTATTTTAGATAGATATATCAAATTGGTCATAGTACTTCTACATTCATATTTTGTTAATAGATATATAAGGTTGGTAATGATATCGGTTCAGGAAATTATATGTATTTTTTATCAGATTACGTAGCATTAAGAGAATGTGTAGTAAGGTCTAAAACAATATATCTAGTTGATGATTAAGTATCTGATAAGAGACCTACCGGTATTCTGTATTCAATTCGCATGATTGCTGGATTTGAGTTTCTGTCATACTTCTTAAATATGCGCATTAAGATGATAATTATAATCCATTTCACTTTATTTTAAAGTAGCTTTTATTTTGTAAGATTAATTACGGAGATAATTGAAATAAAAGCAACACGTACAATTAATGCTGGTGGACACACTGACATATTGGACAGAGGTAATTTCTAAACATAGCAGCTTAACACACGAGCGCCAACCTGCAATACATGCTTAATTAATTCACCAGTGTCTAAGTTGGATGTGTACAATCAAATGTAGTCAAGTGGTTTTGTTTGTTGTTGAAAAATGTCATGCTTCCATCCGATTGTGCAGCTTGAAAGCATGATTTCAGATTAACTTTGATGATAAGCACAGTATCTGGGGACTCGGGCGTATCGTTCCGCCAAACCAAATGCAATGATAACATTGCAACCAATCAGCCAACATAGTAGTGACTGCAGTGGTGAAAGTAACACGTTTTGCTGAATAAACGATTTTGCCAACACACAAAATGATGACTGTTAAATTTGTTTGGGCTTTTGAGGAAAGTTTCTCAGGTTGCCATCACACTACATATCAGTCAACTTCCTGTCGGAAAAAAACAACCCGACATCATAAACCTTTATTCCAATTTACAATACCACTCATCCAATACCACTCATCTTTATATCAAAGTGTCGCATAGTATGAGGTGGGCTTTTGATGCCTGCTTTTTTTTCAGTGAGTAATTGCTTTATAGTGCAACCGTAGGTCACCGGCAATGCACATGTATCCATATGACCTTTTCAATCTGCACACGCGCACTGCACCGCTCGATCTTCAATGCACCCAGAGGTATTCTCCGTCCTTTCCTAGTTCGACGGGTACCGGCCCGATAGAAGCGAAATTCAATTAGATATGAGGAGTGCCGGCCTGAGGGACCCTGACCTTCGGAATATTGTGCGCGTCTGTGCACGCAGCCCCACCGCAAACCAGCTGACATAACCCATAGTCGGCCATCTTGTCCGGTGAATGCAGCGTTATTGTGCCCAACATAATATCGATTATTTCTAAGCTGTTGTTAATATCAGTGTTGTTAATATTTCAAATATAGCTAGTTATACTGCTACAGCAGTGTCATCATAATTTCAACTGTCGTTGATTTGGCGGGGGTAGGCGACACGCCACCTGGTGGAGGCATCGGGTACTGCTCACGTAACACCGGCCATAGAAAAGACACTCGGCAGAGCACCTCAGAACCAGCAGCATTCAAGGATTACCATGTCCACCCACCCTTTATTTTAACTATTTAAGACTCGGCTCGCAGGTCCTTTTTGGCAGACTACTTGGTCCCTCGAGAGGCAGTTTCCTTGGACCCAGATTACATCGATTTATTTAACATGCATATGCATTAAAATAAATAAAGTAATACAATAGTCACCTTTCCCCAAAACCATTATTGTGTCCGGTTCCTTCTGTCCGAATGAATGCGGGATTGTCACTGAGGCATTGCATGTGCACTACACTTTACGGGTGGCATAAGCATTGTCAGGACACTCTGAACACCAGTGGAGTACAGCCTACATTTCACCCCCTCAATGGCGAAGGTTAAATCTCTTGATGAACCATCACCGGACGGGATGGCCGAATCAGTTGAGCGTCCATCTCCCATTTTGGTAGATCATGGAATCGAATCCACGGGTTGGAACCCTGGTCAAGTCAAATCAATGACTTAAAATTGTATACTTATAGCTGGCATTATTAAGACAGGCTAAGAACTGATTGGTTCAGTTTCAGGATAATCTGGCTGAGTGGGATATCAGGGCATGGTGCCGTTGGCCTCGTCCTCCAATTGGGCAGCATTATAAAGTCACCATGAGGGTGCACTGTCACAAGTCGGTACCGCTCCTGATATGACCTTAGATGTTGCCAGGATTTAAGATTCCAACAACCACCAAACCTACATGAACCTTTAATCCTTCAACATAAGTAGGACATACACACTTTATGCACATCTGTTTTTGTTATATTTGTTGATTAAGCAGGACAAATTTCAATCGCAGATAATTAATGTTCCTCATACCACTCCTCCTTGTCCTATCTTAGTAATTGCCAAACGCCAGGCTAGGGAGTGACACATATCGATTGTGTTAAGTCATCGTTTTGATTCAGTTGCAGTTTAAACCAGGTGTACAGAATATCATGAACTTCTACGCGGAAAGCAAACAATATTAAATGAACAAGGCTTGGTGGTGGAGTTGCTGTGTAGGATAATTGGTCAGGAGTCGCTTGAGCAGCCTTGGTGATTGTGGCGTGTAGCCAAGTGGTAAATTGTCGTCTGGTGACTGAGTTGCAGTCCCGTGTGATTTTAGTCGGTCCATTTGGGCCTGAATTTTACTTTTTCTAAACACTATTTTCTGACCAGGCAGACTGATAGATTCGAGCCAAACCGTAATGTGTGTCTCGTATTCATTCAATTTAATGACAAATTTCTGTATCTAATTGCTCAAGTAAATTTTTTTTTAAACGCTTTCCATATTAAGGGATTTAGTTTTGTAGTTATGTCTACAGTTTGTCTGGTAACATGGCTATTAGAAATGTACAAGCTCCTCCCCATAATAATCCCCATATTATTCCAAATTGCACAGAGATCAGAAATTTAAATCGCGGACAATTGGCATTCCTCATTCCACTGCTCCTTAAGGCCCTGTCACATTATGGCGTATGGTGTTAGCTTATGCCGGCGTATGCGGTTTTCGACCCATACATCATCATATGCCGTCATATGCCAACATATGCTATGCACGAGGTGCCAGCGGCATCTGAAGCATATGCCTAACCTATGCCTAACCTATGCCTAACCTATGCCTAACCTACCCCTAGCCTATGGCGGCATATTCAAAGCGTATTCCGACCTATGCGTGGCATACTGTGATGAGGTTTGACAGTTGTGATTGACAAGTTCAGCATACGCCCAACCTATGCGTAGCCTATGTCGGCGTACGCATAGTGTACGTCAAGCGTATGAGCAGTGAATGAGCCATACGCTGCCATACACCGAAAATCTTTTAGCATGCTCAAATTTTTTTTGGACAGACATGCATATGACGGCGTATGACGGTGTATGACGGCGTATGACGGTGTATGCTGGCATATGTATAGCGTATGCATAGCGTATGCGAAGCGTATGACAGCATATGATGGCGTATGGGTCGAAAATCCATACGCTAACACCATACAGAACATTGGGGGTATGCAAGAGACACCCGGCGGGTGACAATCCAGCATATGCCCAACCTATGCCGACGTACCCCTAACCTATGCATAACCTATGCCGGCGTATGCATACCGTACGCCTAGCGTATGAGCAGCGTATGATCCATACGCTGCCATATGTTGACAATTTTGAGCAAGGAAACAGGCTTGTTGGAGGATCGCCGTATGACGGCATATGACAGCATATGTCGGCATATGCATAGCATATGCGTAGTGTATGGCGGCGTATACCGACGTATATAATGTAATGCGCTTACGCCAACGTACGCTCCCGCAAAAAACCTAATGTGACAGCCCCTTTACCTGATCATAGTAATGCCGAGCATCAATATGAATTTTTACCCCATTGGTTTGACCCCGCAGAGGATAGAACGCAATAACTGCTTCACGGGAGGTGAGTGCTCAACTCCTCCGTCGTGCCCGCCTGGTTTGCTAATTTCTAGTGTACCTCCAGTAATATCAGTGAAATTTAACTCCATACACATATTAATTATACACACGTATTAGCAATTGAACCTGATGGCCCATGTGCTATATATATCTAAGCGTATCCCTCCAGTGAGCCTGAAAGTGGTCAAGTTGGTCGGGTGCTTGTTGGAGTTTTACGTCCTTGCAACATCTAAAGTCATATCAAGATGGGTACTGACTTGTGACAGTGCACATTCATGGCAACTGTATAGTGCATTCCCACTGGGAAATCAGGCTGCCAGCATCTTGACCTGAAATCCCACTCAGTCACATTATCCTGACATTATCCTGACATTATCCTGACAGGACAATGACTCGTTAGCACAATATCAGGATAATATGACTGTCTGGGATATCAGGTCATGGAGCCGGTGGCCTGATCTCCCAGTGGGGCAGCACTATGACGTTGCCATAAGTGTGCACTATCACAAGTCCTGATTTGATCTCAGGGGTTGCTACGATATAAAACAACAACAAATAAACTTATAGCTGTTTGTATTGTGCATCCTAGTCTTGTATGGTGCATATGCAGAATGAATGAATACACATTGGTGGCGGCGTCTGGGAAAGAAGGCCTACTAATATTTGCGTAAGTCTGCATGTATTTATTACATATAGGAATTAGATGTATTGATTACTTGTCAATAATCAGGGCCTTATGGATGAAGGGTGGATTCCTTACACGCGGTATGCGGTATGTGGTATGCAGCATGTGCATGCGGTATGCAAATGGCATGATTCCTTACACACGGCATGTGGCATGCAGCATGCGGCACATGATTGGCTATATTTAAAAAATAAAAATAAACAAGTATACTCAATCAATCAATCAATAGTTCCATCCTCTAGTCGAGGGTTGGATGCAATGGTTCTCCACTTGTCCCGATGTTGTGCTGTTCTGATAGACTGTGAATAATTCAAGCCTGTCCACTGTGAAATATTTGTAAACCATGATGTTCTTGGTCTCCCTCTCCCTCTGCTGCCATTCACCTTCCCTTCCAACAATGTACGGTATATTGAACTCTGACGAATGATGTGGCCAAAATAAATAAGTTTCTTTGTCTGTATAGTGGCAAACAAGCTTTTCTTATTTTTAATTTTTCTGAGAACTTCTTTGTTGGTGATCTTCTTTGTCCATGATATTTTCATCATCCTTCGATAAGTCCACATCTCAAATGCTGCTAAACGTTTGTACATTTTCTTAGAGATTGTCCATGTCTCTGCCCCATACATTAGAGTAGACCACACATAACACTGAAGAATACGCTTCCTTGTTTGTATTAATATCTTACTTGATGTTAACACTCTATACATTTTGGAGAATGTTGTTCGGGCTATTGTTATCCTTCTTTTAATTTCTTCCTCACATCTCCCATCATTTGTAATCTTTTGTCCGAGATATATGAATTCGGATACTTGTTCTATGTTTGTGCCATCTATGGTTATATTGACATTTGGTTTATCTGTCTTTTTACTTATAACCATTGTTTTGGTCTTCCTGGCATTCATCTTCATGTTGAATAGTATTCCAGCTTTATTGATTCTATTCACTATATCTTGTAGGTTTTTCTCACTGTCTGCTAGTATTACACTGTCATCGGCATATCTAAGATTGTTGACGTTCATGCCACCTATTGTCACTCCCTTGCAATCTTCAATGTGTCTGAAAATCATCTCTGTGTACAGGTTAAATAGACATGGTGACAATACACACCCCTGTCGAACTCCTCGTTTAATCATAACTTCATCCGATAGGCCCTGCTCCATTTTTATAAATGCATGTTGTGTCCAGTATAAGTTCACAATTAGTTTAATGTCTTTGCCATTGACACCAATATCTTGTAAACATTTGATTAACAGTTCATGATTGACTCGGTCGAAGGCCTTCTCATAGTCAATAAAGCAGGCATAAACATCCTGGTTCACTTCACAATAACGTTCACAAATCATTCTCATATTGAAAATCCCTTCACGTGTACCTCTTCCAGATATAAACCCACTTTGTACGTTACTGATTTGTTCTTCAATTTTCTGTCTGTTTCTCAGTAAAATTATTTTCAGGATCATCTTCAACATATGACTCATCAGGCTTAGTGTTCTGTACTCAGTACACAATGTTGGTTTTAGCTTCTTTGGGAGTCGTACAAATATGGATTCATTCATATTCAATGGTATAAATCCAGTCTCATAGATGTCAGTTACTAGCTTATGAATGATTTGAATCCCCACTTCATCTAGTCCTTTTATCATTTCTGATGTTATCTGGTCACTTCCAGGAGCCTTACCTGCCTTTAGATCATTGATAGCCTTCTCAACCTCTGATACTAATATAATATTCCCATCTTCTTTCTCAATTGTGGGTGGGTTCCCTCTGTCATCATTGTATAGTTCGTTTACATATTCTTCCCATCTGGACTTTATTTCATCTTCTTCAAAGAGCATTTTGCCGTCTTTGTTCTTGATACATTTACTGCTTCTCTGTCTGTATCCTTGACCTGTTATCTCTTTCACTTTCTTGTGCATCTCTCTTGAACGATGTTGAGACTCAAGTTGTTCCACTACTTCACACTTCTTATTCCACCATTCATCTTTAGCTTTTTTGCATTCATCTTCTATTTCATTCTTCAGGTGTTTGTATTTAGGTGGATCAGTGGTTTTCACTTTCTTCCTTTCTGCCATCTTTTCTAGTATGGTTTGCGTCATGCATGATTGCTTTGTCTCTCGTTTTTTATTTGGTAACACCTCTGCTGACTTGACCATGCTTTCTCTGAGAGCTTCCCATTCCATTTCAATGTTGTTATACTCTCTCTGAGGAGTTTATTCATTCATCAGTACACTGAATTTGCTATGAACAGAGACATTATACTTAGTTCTGTATTTTGCCTCTTTTAACATGTTCATATCCATTTGAATGTTCTTTTTAATTTTGTTCTGCTGTTTCAATTTCACTACCATACTGATTACTACTGGATTATGATCCGAACATATGTCAGCACCTGGATATGTCCTTGCCTGTTTGATACAATTTCGATATCGTTGGTTGACAAGAATGTAATCGATCTGGTTCCGACATACATCACCAGGGCTCTTCCATGTATATAGTCTTCTCTTTGGATGTTCAAATAAGGTGTTAGCAATTACTAGTTTTGATGTCAAACAGAAATTTATCAAGTATTCACCACGATCATTTCTCTCACCTAAGCCAAATCTTCCTGTTACTGGATATTCATGTTGTTCTCCAACTTTCGCATTCCAATCGCCCATAGCAATTGATATTTCTCCAGACTTGGTGTATTCCATTACCATTTTGATGCTGTCATAGAACGCGTTGACTTCTTCATCATCGTGATCTGAGGTTGGTGCATAAACTTGCAGAATGTTTATATTGAACGGTTTTGCCCTCAGCTTCATCATAATAATTCTGTCAGATACTGGCCAGAATCCAATCATTGTGGTGGCAATGGACTTCTTCATCATAATTCCAACGCCATACTGATGTTTTTCATCTCCAGAATATATCATATCTACCTCACTATCACCTATCCTCCCGTCACCCGTCCATCTCGTCTCAGCTATACCTAGGATGTCAAGGTTTAGCGCTGTCATTTCCACTTTCAGGTTGTCATATCGGCCTGGTTTGTACAATGTTCGTACATTCCATGTACCAATCTTTAGCACCTTTCCTCCAGTTTTCAGTTGCCTGACATCAGATGCATACCTTCCTATTTTAGGCTTTGGGTTTACATTGTCATTACTAGGTTTCTTAATAGTTGAAGGAAAGGTGCCTCCACTGTAGCTATTAGAAGGCTTCCCCGCAGAGGGACCAGAGTTGTCTCCATCTCTAAATTTGTTTCCATTAATTACCATTGCTTACTATGGGTAAATACTTGGTAGGTTCCCCTTCCTTTCCAAGGTGACTGGCCACTTAATCATCTTTGTCAGAGTGTGCCCTGATGAGCAACATCATCTTGCTTTTACACCTTCAAAGATATTGATCTTCTAACTCATCTGCTGCTCCAGTCTTCATGCACTTGAAGGGGTGACATCCCCTGACCACACCAACAAAGTTGATGTGCACCGCACTTAGTTTAGGCTGACAATTGAGTCGGTATGGCCTCTGGTGTGCACTACCAACTCATGGTCTTCCCATAAATGGGACTAGCCGCACGGCAGCGGGGGTTTTAAATCAGAGTTTACCTTCTCCTAGATGAGCAGTCAGCCAAGATTGACGAGCCCCACCTGCCCGAAGCATCTGGTTTTGAGGCGCCAGAGATCCGCCTTTGCCCCTTCTCCCGTCAGTAGAAACAATTTCGCCTCGTGAAGGCCGGGAGTTGGACTTGGTTATCAGAGGCTGTTTGATACGCACGCCATGAGAAAGTACTTTATAGGTAGTGAGAGCTTATCCTCACTATCACTTCCGGCAATAATAACCTTGAAACCAACTGCACTGTATATGACCTAATATTGCACTGTATATGACCTAATATTGGATTTATATCTATGTACCTCTTACTATGTCACCTGGCGGTTCCTACCTTTATAATTACCAAATTATAGATAAGTATTTATATTGTTGTGGCTCTGGTAGCATTTTTACCAACCAGAACCCCCACCACCACCACTACCATATGTTTCCCCTCAGCACCCTTGTGTGTGACCGTTCCGTAATGTGCTGTGTTTCAGTAACTAACCGAAACAATGTTTCACACCCACATACCGTGTCAGGTACCGGAGGGGGGTGGGGGGTGTTGTTGGGGTCTGCTGGAGGGCGCGGGGTGAAGGATGGGTGAGGGTTGGCATGGTGTGGATCTGGATGGCGTCAGGTGAAGAGTAAGTATATGTTTGGAGCGTGGGAGGCTTTGACTGGGGATGTGGGTGAATGGGGTGTGGGAGTGGCTGGTGCTGGATCGGTGTGGCTAATCATATGTGTGGGGTGAGTGGGGGGTGTGGGTATGTGTTCATGTGAGGTAATGGTGGGTGCTGGTGCTGGATCGGTGTGGCTAATCATATGTGTGGGGTGAGTGTGGGATGCGGGTTTGTGTTCATGTGAGGTAATGATGGGTGCTGGTGCTGGATCGGTGTGGCTAATCATATGTGTGGGGTGAGTGTGGGATGCGGGTATGTGTTCATGTGAGGTAATGATGGGTGTTGGTGCTGGATCGGTGTGGCTAATCATATGTGTGGGGTGAGTGTGGGGTATGGGTATGTGTTCATGTGAGGTAATGATGGGTTGCTGGTGCTGGATCGGTGTGGCTAATCATATGTGTGGGGTGAGTGTGGGTGCGGGTATGTGTTCATGTGAGGTAATGATGGTGTTGGTGGGGTGGGGTTGTGTTTGTGTGTGGTGCTGGTGCTGGATCGGTGTGGCTAATCATATGTGTGGGGTGAGTGTGGGGTGCGGGTATGTGTTCATGTGAGGTAATGGTGGGTGCTGGTGCTGGATCGGTGTGGCTAATCATATGTGTGGGGTGAGTGTGGGATGCGGGTATGTGTTCATGTGAGGTAATGGTGGGTGTTGGTGCTGGATCGGTGTGGCTAATCATATGTGTGGGGTGAGTGTGGGATGCGGGTATGTGTTCATGTGAGGTAATGAAGGATGTTGGTGCTGGACCGCTGTGGCTAATCACATGTGTGGGTGAGTGTGGGGTGCGTGTATGTGTTCATGTGAGGTAATGATGGGTGTTGGTGCTGGATCGGTGTGGCTAATCATATGTGTGGGGTGAGTGTGGGATGCGTGTATGTGTTCATGTGAGGTAATGATGGGTGTTGGTGCTGGATCGGTGTGGCTAATCATATGTGTGGGGTGAGTGTGGGGTCGGGTATGTGTTCATGTAGGTAATGATGGTGTGGTGCTGGATCGGTGTGGCTAATCATATATGTGGGGTGAGTGTGGGGTGTGGGTATGTGTTCATGTGAGGTAATGATGGGTGTTGGTGCTGGATCGGTGTGGCTAATCATATGTGTGGGGTGAGTGTGGGGTGCGGGTATGTGTTCATGTGAGGTAATGGTGGGTGCTGGCTGGATCGGTGTGGCTAATCATATGTGTGGGGTGAGTGTGGGGTGCGGGTATGTGTTCATGTGAGGTAATGATGGGTGTTGGTGCTGGATCGGTGTGGCTAATCATATGTGTGGGGTGAGTGTGGGTGCGGGTATGTGTTCATGTGAGGTAATGATGGGTGTTGGTGCTGGATCGGTGTGGCTAATCATATGTGTGGGGTGAGTGTGGGGTGCGGGTATGTGTTCATGTGAGGTAATGGTGGGTGCTGATGCTGGATCGGTGTGGCTAATCATATGTGTGGGGTGAGTGTGGGGTGCGGGTATGTGTTCATGTGAGGTAATGGTGGGTGCTGGCTGGATCGGTGTGGCTAATCATATGTGTGGGGTGAGTGTGGGGTGCGTGTATGTGTTCATGTGAGGTAATGATGGGTGTTGGTGCTGGATCGGTGTGGCTTGTGGGTGTGGTGGATCGGTTGGCTAATCATATGTGTGGGTGAGTGTGGGGTGTGGTTGTTGTGGTTGGGGTGTGGTGGTGTGGCTAATCATATGTGTGGGGTGAGTGTGGGGTGCGGGTATGTGTTCATGTGAGGTAATGGTGGGTGCTGGCTGGATCGGTGTGGCTAATCATATGTGTGGGGTGAGTGTGGGGTGTGGGTATGTGTTCATGTGAGGTAATGGTGGGTGCTGGCTGGATCGGTGTGGCTAATCATATGTGTGGGGTGAGTGTGGGGTGCGGGTATGTGTTCATGTGAGGTAATGATGGGTGTTGGTGCTGGATCGGTGTGGCTAATCATAGTGTGGGGTGAGTGTGGGGTGCTGATGTGTTCATGTGAGGTAATGGGTGCTGGTGCTGATCGTGTGGCTAATCATATTGTGGGGTGAGTGTGGGTGCGTGTATGTGTTCATGTGAGTAATGATGGGTGCTGGTGCTGGATCGGTGTGGCTAATCATATGTGTGGGGTGAGTGTGGGGTGCGGGTATGTGTTCATGTGAGGTAATGGTGGGTGTTGGTGCTGGATCGGTGTGGCTAATCATATGTGTGGGGTGAGTGTGGGGTGCGGGTATGTGTTCATGTGAGGTAATGATGGGTGTTGGTGCTGGATCGGTGTGGCTAATCATATGTGTGGGGTGAGTGTGGGATGCGTGTATGTGTTCATGTGAGGTAATGATGGGTGTTGGTGCTGGATCGGTGTGGCTAATCATATGTGTGGGGTGAGTGTGGGATGCGTGTATGTGTTCATGTGAGGTAATGATGGGTGTTGGTGCTGGATCGGTGTGGCTAATCATATGTGTGGGGTGAGTGTGGGGTGCGTGTATGTGTTCATGTGAGGTAATGATGGGTGTTGGTGCGGATCGGTGTGCCTAATCATATGTGTGGGGTGAGTGTGGGGTGCGGGTATGTGTTCATGTGAGGTAATGATGGTTGTTGGTGCTGGATCGGAGGGCTAATCATATGTGTGGGGTGAGTGTGGGGCACGGGTATGTGTTCATGTGAGGTAATGGTGGGTGTTGGTGCTGGATCGGTGTGGCTAATCATATGTGTGGGGTGAGTGTGGGGTGCGGGTATGTGTTCATGTGAGGTAATGATGGGTGTTGTGCTGGATCGGTGTGGCTAATCATATGTGTGGGGTGAGTGTGGGATGCGTGTATGTGTTCATGTGAGGTAATGATGGGTGTTGGTGCTGGATCGGTGTGGCTAATCATATGTGTGGGGTGAGTGTGGGATGCGTGAATGTGTTCATGTAAGGTAATGATGGGTGTTGGTTCTGGATCGGTGTGGCTAATCATATGTGTGGGGTGAGTGTGTAGTGCGGGTATGTGTTCATGTGAGGTAATGGTGGGTGCTGATGCTGGATCGGTGTGGCTAATCATATGTGTGGGGTGAGTGGGGGTGCGGGTATGTGTTCATGTGAGGTAATGGTGGGTGCTGGCTCGGTGTGGCTAATCATATGTGTGGGGTGAGTGTGGGATGGGTATGTGTTCATGTGAGGTATGATGGGTGTTGGTGCTGGATCGGTGTGGCTAATCATATGTGTGGGGTGAGTGTGGGGTGTGGGTATGTGTTCATGTGAGGTAATGATGGGTGCTGGTGCTGGATCGGTGTGGCTAATCATATGTGTGGGGTGAGTGTGGGATGCGTGTATGTGTTCATGTGAGGTAATGATGGGTGTTGGTGCTGGATCGGTGTGGCTAATCATATGTGTGGGGTGAGTGTGGGGTGCGGGTATGTGTTCATGTGAGGTAATGATGGGTGTTGGTGCTGGATCGGTGTGGCTAATCATATGTGTGGGGTGAGTGTGGGGTGCGGGTATGTGTTCATGTGAGGTAATGGTGGGTGCTGGCTGGATCGGTGTGGCTAATCATATGTGTGGGGTGAGTGTGGGGTGTGGGTATGTGTTCATGTGAGGTAATGATGGGTGCTGGTGCTGGATCGGTGTGGCTAATCATATGTGTGGGGTGAGTGTGGGGTGCGGGTATATGTTCATGTGAGGTAATGGTGGGTGCTGGTGCTGGATCGGTGTGGCTAATCATATGTGTGGGGTGAGTGTGGGGTGTGGGTATGTGTGGGTGTGTTGTTTCATGTGAGGTAATGATGGGTGCTGGTGCTGGATCGGTGTGGCTAATCATATGTGTGGGGTGAGTGTGGGGTGCGGGTATGTGTTCATGTGAGGTAATGGTGGGTGCTGGTGCTGGATCGGTGTGGCTAATCATATGTGTGGGGTGAGTGTGGGGTGCGGGTATGTGTTCATGTGAGGTAATGATGGGTGCTGGTGCTGGATCGGTGTGGCTAATCATATGTGTGGGGTGAGTGTGGGATGCGTGTATGTGTTCATGTGAGGTAATGATGGGTGTTGGTGCTGGATCGGTGTGGCTAATCATATGTGTGGGGTGAGTGTGGGGTGCGGGTATGTGTTCATGTGAGGTAATGATGGGTGCTGGTGCTGGATCGGTGTGGCTAATCATATGTGTGGGGTGAGTGTGGGGTGCGGGTATGTGTTCATGTGAGGTAATGGTGGGTGTTGGTGCTGGATCGGTGTGGCTAATCATATGTGTGGGGTGAGTGTGGGGTGCGGGTATGTGTTCATGTGAGGTAATGGTGGGTGTTGGTGCTGGATCGGTGTGGCTAATCATATGTGTGGGGTGAGTGTGGGGTGCGGGTATGTGTTCATGTGAGGTAATATGGGTGTTGGTGCTGGATCGGTGTGGCTAATCATATGTGTGGGGTGAGTGTGGGATGCGTGTATGTGTTCATGGAGGTAATGATGGTGCTGGTGCTGGATCGTTGGCTAACATATGTGTGGGGTGAGTGTGGGACGTTATGTGTTCATGTGAGGTAATGATGGGTGTGTGGTGCTGGATCGGTGTGGCTAATCATATGTGTGGGGTGAGTGTGGGGTGCGTGTATGTGTTCATGTGAGGTAATGATGGGTGTTGGTGCTGGATCGGTGTGGCTAATCATATGTGTGGGGTGAGTGTGGGGTGCGGGTATGTGTTCATGTGAGGTAATGGTGGGTGCTGGTGCTGGATCGGTGTGGCTAATCATATGTGTGGGGTGAGTGTGGGGTGTGGGTATGTGTTCATGTGAGGTAATGATGGGTGCTGGTGCTGGATCGGTGTGGCTAATCATATGTGTGGGGTGAGTGTGGGATGCGTGTATGTGTTCATGTGAGGTAATGATGGGTGTTGGTGCTGGATCGGTGTGGCTAATCATATGTGTGGGGTGAGTGTGGGGTGCGGGTATGTGTTCATGTGAGGTAATGATGGGTGTTGGTGCTGGATCGGTGTGGCTAATCATATGTGTGGGGTGAGTGGGGGTGCGGGTATGTGTTCATGTGAGGTAATGGTGGGTGTGGTGCTGGATCGGTGTGGCTAATCATATGTGTGGGGTGAGTGTGGGGTGCGGGTATGTGTTCATGTGAGGTAATGGTGGGTGTTGGTGCTGGATCGGTGTGGCTAATCATATGTGTGGGGTGAGTGTGGGGTGCGGGTATCTGTTCATGTGAGGTAATGATGGGTGCTGGTGCTGGATCGGTGTGGCTAATCATATATGTGGGGTGAGTGTGGGGTGTGGGTATGTGTTCATGTGAGGTGATGGTGGGTGTTGGTGCTGGATCGGTGTGGCTAATCATATGTGTGGGGTGAGGGTGGGATGCGTGTATGTGTTCATGTGAGGTAATGGTGGGTGTTGGTGCTGGATCGGTGTGGCTAATCATATGTGTGGGGTGAGTGTGGGGTGCGTGTATGTGTTCATGTGAGGTAATGATGGGTGTTGGTGCTGGATCGGTGTGGCTAATCATATGTGTGGGGTGAGTGTGGGGTGCGTGTATGTGTTCATGTGAGGTAATGATGGGTGTTGGTGCTGGATCGGTGTGGCTAATCATATGTGTGGGGTGAGTGTGGGGTGCGTGTATGTGT